>PVKP010026543.1:0-32368 GCA_004027715.1 Plecturocebus donacophilus | reverse complement strand
GTGTGGCGATTCCTCAAGGACCTGGAAATAGACATTCCATTCGACCCAGCAATCCCATTATTGGGTATATATCCAAAGGATTATAAATCATTCTACTATAAGGACACATGCACACGAATGTTCATTGCAGCACAGTTTACAATAGCAAAGACCTGGAACCAACCCAAATGCCCATCAATGATAGACTGGACAGGGAAAAGGTTAGTTCTTATAAACTGTGCAATTCCCCAAAATCTATCCTTGCACCATTTTTTTCCTTATGTCATATTTTCTCCTTAGTTTTTTTTCTTTATTTTAGTTTTTTCACTATTTTAAATTGTCAACACTATTTTTTACAATTTGTTATGCTATGTATTCAATCTTCACATTATTTCCCATATTGAAACTATGAATTGTAGAAACGTATAGAGAATTCTAACTTGTTTTATGCATTTTTTGCAAATTTGACTCCATGAAAGTGCATTATCACAATATTGATTTTGTGTGTAAGCACTGTGTGTGTATGGGAAAATGTTGAAACTTCCTCAATCAATGAAGAGCTATCCTTTTTGTATATCTTCAGTGAAAGAGAAAATTTCTCAAGAGCTCAGCTCTGGGGCGACTGCATAACCAGTGGCAACCCATCTTGATTTATGGTCAATCTCATGAAAATACTTAGGTTATTCAGACTGCAGTTATAAAAGTGGGTGTCCACAACTAGCACTACAATGATATGTAGTACAGTAGATAAACTGTATTTCTGAATACAGTTTATCTGCTCATAACTGTTATACTCATGCAACTGTCATTGGTATATACCAGAGTGTTAATGCTTGCAAAAATACGTATGTTATTGTTGCCTGTTTTACTGGGTAAGCTGTCCTATGAAGTGATCTGACATGTTTTTATATGTTTCTCAAATAAATCCCATTTTAGGAATGTAAAAATATCTTTTAAAATTTTTTTAATTTTTTTCCAGAATTATAGTTAGGGGGTGTTTATTTTTCAGAATTTCAACAGTCAAGGTTTTGGTGTTCAGAATTGTGTCTTTTGGATTAAAATCAGCATCCACCTCACAGCTCTCCCTGGTGAGCCAGCCTGTTTGCTAGGATGTCTAAGGAAGTAGGTGCCAAGTACTGGGATGTGTGACAGAGTTTGTCTTGCCTCATCCCTGAATCACATTGGGAAAGAATGTACACCTCGATCAAAGAGGACTCTACCAGCAACAGAGAATACTCATTTGTCTGGACCATGGGGTGTAGATGCTTGAAACCCTCACCAACTATGGCCAAATCTTTAAACTGAAAAGTTATTTTCCTTCAACACTGAAGACTTTGCGTCATTATCTTTTTTTATCCAGTATTGCAGATGAAAAATCTGTGGATTTTCAGTTTAATTATCTAGAGTAGCTTTTTAATTTTCTCTTTTCTTGAGTGAGCCAAAATATCATAAAGTTGTTTGTGTTTGTGAAGTTCTTTCATTCTGTGTGGCGTATAGTATTAGCTTTCAGTCTGAGAGCTCATTTCATTCTTTAGGTGTTATTTCTTTTATTTATTTAAGGATCTGCATCATTATCTCTATTTTATTCCTCCAGAACCACCTTGGGAAACCACATGTCATTAAAGAGACTTCAAAACTTGCAGACATTTAATCCAGATTTCTTAACTTCTCTTGTATATTTCTATTTATTCCTTTGTGCTCTATTCTGTAAGAATGGAATACTTGGTGCCAATTTCTAACTCACTACACTTAGCTCTTTAGTTTTGTCCTTTCTTCTGCTCAGCCTAATATTGTTTGTTTTTTTACTTTATTATTGAAATATAGCATAAATACAGAAAAGTTCATGAACCCAGAGTGTACAAGTGGATAGTCACAATGTGAGCCTGTATGGTGTCTCACATCTATAATCCCAGCAATTTGGGACCCCAAGGTGGGCGGATCACTTGAGGCCAGGAGTTTAAGATTGTCCTGGGCAACATAACCAGACTCCATTTCTACAAAAAAAAAAAAGAATCACAAAGTGCAAAGTGAACCCAGCTGTGAAATCCTCACAGCTGCAGAAAGAGGGCTGGGCCAGGAATGTTGTCTTTGCTTCATTAGATGTGGTATATGTTTCTGTACAGCAACTTAGTGAAGTGAAAAAAGCAAAGAGAAATCAGAAAGTACTACTAGACTCATCTTTAAGTTAGTTTGCAATTAAGGCAAGTGCGCATTCCATAGAAGCAAACATTCTGGTCCTGAGACAAAGAGTTTTGATCAAATGAGTAAACCCTGAGATCCTCTGTTATTACAAAGATCTAGTTCACTCTGATATTGCTGACATTCCTAGTTGTTTCCCCTCACTTGTGTGATTACCTTCCTCACCCCTTTTCCTCTCTATAATATGAATGCATACTATTTTATGGAAAAACCCAATCAAGGGAACATTTTTCTGAAATGTCAACCTAAAAGGAAGAAGCTGAGGACAAAATTTTTATAGAGTTTTTTGAGGCTAAAGTTGAAGACTGCAGCCCAAGACACACTTCAAATTGCCTTGGGGAGTGCTCCAGAAGATAAAATAGAGATTCAGTTTTAAAGAAAAAAGGACACATCAGAAGAGCAATTACAAAAGATGTTTGTCAAAAATTTGTATTGGGATGAGGCAGAGCAAGGTGGCTGAATAGAAGCCTCCACCAATTGTCCTCCCCACAGGGACACCAAATTAAACAGCTATCTATGCAAAAAAAGTATCCTTATAAGAACCAAAAATCAGGCCAGCAATCACAGTACCTAGTTTTAACTTCACATCACTAAAAGCAGCACTGAAGAGGGTAGAAAAGACAATCTTGAATTGTCGACACCGCCCCTCATCCATCCCCTGAGCAGCAGCCATGTGACACACAGAGAGAGAATCTGTACACTTGGGGGAGAGAGAATGCAGTAATCGTGGGACTTTGCATTGGAATGCGGTGCTGCCTACGCCAGGCAGAACTCAAGTCAGCACCCATGGAGGAAGCACTTGGTCCAGCTTTAGCCAAAGAAGAATCACCCATCCCAGTGGGGTGATTCTTCTTCGGCTAAGGCTGGACCAAATGCTTGAGTTTCAACAAGCCTTGCTACTGTGGACTGAAGTACCCTGGGGTTTAAATAAACTTGAACAGCTGTCTAGACCACAAGGACTGCAACTCCTAGGCAAGTCCTAGTGTTGTGCTGGGCTCAGAACCACTGGACTTGAAGGGGATGCAGCCTAGTGAGACACCAGCTGGGGTGGCAAGGGAGTGCTTGTGCTACCCCTCCTCCAACCCCAGGCAGTGCAGCTTGTAGCTCAAAAAGAGACCCCTTCTTTCCGCTTCAGGAGAATAGAGGAAAGGGCAAAGAGGTCTTTATCTTGCAACTTGGATATGAGCTCAGCCACAGTAGCATACAGTACTGGGCAGAGTCCTAAGGCCCCCATTCCAGGCCCTAGCTCTCAGATGAAATTTCTAGGTACACCCTGGGCCAGGAGGGAATCCACTGCCTTGAAGGAAATGACCCAGTCCTAGCAGGATTTATCACCTGCTGACTAAAGAGCCCTTGGACCCTGAATAATCAGCAGTGGTAACCAGGTTGTACAAGCAACGGGCCTTGGGTGAGACTCTGAGACATGTTGGCTCCACGTGTGACCCAGCACATTTACAGCTGTGGTGGCTGTGAGGAGAAACCCCTTCTGCTTGAGAAAAGCACAGGGAAGAGTAAGGGGGACTTTTTCTTGAGCTTAGGTGTGAGCTCAGTCACAGTGGAGAAGAGCATCAAGGGGGCTCTTGGGGTCCCCAACTCTAGGCCTTGGCTCTTGGATGGCATCTTTGGACCTATCCTGGGCAAGAAAGAAGCCTGCTTCCCTGAAGGGGCTGTCTCAGGCTTGGCAGCATTCATCCAAGCTAACTGAAGAGCCCTTGGGCCTTAAATGAACATTGGTGGTACCCTGACAGTACTCCCCGTGGGCCTTTGGTGTTTGTGGAAACATGGAGAGACTCCTTTGCCAGGAGAAAGGGGAAAGAAGAGTGGAAAAGACTTTGGTGGTTTTGGCCCCAGCTTAGCTGCAGTAGAATAGAGAACCAGGTAGGCTTCTAAAAAATTTTGACTCTAGGCCCTGGCCTCTAGACAGCATCTCTGGTCTGAGGGAACTTGGCATGCTTAAGGGAAAAACACAAGCCTGACTGTCTCTACCACCTGCTGATTGTAGGTGATTGAAGAGCCCTAGGGCCTTGAGCAAACATAGGCAGCAGCCAGATGGTGGTTAGAGTGGGCCTTGGGCAAGGCCCAGTGCTGTTCTGGCTTCATGTCAGATCCAGTGTAGTCCCAATGTTGGTGGCCACAGGGATGCTTGTGTCACCCCACTCACAGCCCCAGGTGGCCCAAGGAAGAGAGAGAGACTTTGTTCATTTGGGGGAAAGTATGGGAAAGAACAAGAGTCTCTGCCGGGTAATCCATAAAATTCTTGCAGATATTATCCAAGAGCACCAAGGTGGTACCTCTATGAGTCTGCAAAAACCACAGCATTACCGGGTTTGGGGTGCCACCTAATGCAGATATGGTTGCAGAGAGCAAAAACGTAGATTACAACACCCAAGTCTCTTAGAATACCTGGAAATCTTTCCCAAGAACGGCAGGTACAAATCCCAGAGGGCAAAGACTACAGTAAATACCTAACTCTTCAATGCTAGACACAGATGAATATCCACAAGCCTCAAGATCATCCAGTAAAACATGCCTCACCAAACAAACTAAATAAGGCACCAGGAATCAATGGTGGAGAGACAGAGATATGTGAGCTTTCAGACAGAGAATTCAAAATAGCTGTTTTGAGGAAAATGAAAAAAATTCAGGGTAACACAGAAAAGGAATCAGAATCCTATCAGATAAGTTTTAATAGAAATTGTAATTATTAAAAATAATCAAGCAGAAATTCTGGAGTTGAAAAATGCAATTAGCATACTAAAGAAGGCATCAGAGTTTTTTTTTTTTTTTTTTTTTTTTGAGACAAAGTCTCACTCTGTTGCCCAGGTTGGAGTGCAGTGACATGATCTGGGCTCACTGCAACCTCTGCCTCCTGGGTTCAAATGATTCTCCTGCCTCAGCCTCCAAAGTAGCTGGGATTACAGGTATGTGCCACAATGCCTGGCTGATTTTTGTGTTTTTAGTAGAGATCGGGTTTCACCATGTTGGCCAGGCTGATCTCCAACTCCTGATCTCAGGTGATCTGCCTGCCTCAGCCTCTTAAAGTGCTGGGATTACAAGCATGAGCCACCACACCCAACCTAGAGTATCTTAATAGCAGAATTTATCAAACAGAAGAAAGAATTAGTCAGCTTGAAGGCAAGCTATTTGACAATTCAGTCAGAGGAGACAAAAGGGAAAAGAATTTAAAAGATTAAGGCACACCTGAAACATCTAGAAAACAGCCTCAAAAGGGCAAATATAAGAGTTATTGACCTTGAAAAGGGAGTAGAGAGAGAGATAGAGGTAGAAAACCTTTTCTGAAGGATAATAGAAAATTTTCCAAACCTGGAGAAAGATAATTAATATTCAAGTATAAGAGGGTTATAAAACACTAGGCAGATTTAACCAATTTAACCCAAAGAAGACTACCTCAAGACATTTAATCATTAAATTCCCAAAGGCCAGGGATAAAGAAAGGATGCTAAAATCAACAAGAGAAAACAAGCAGATAACATCCAGTGGAGCTCCAATCCATTGGCAGCAGACTTTTCAATGAAAACCTTATAGGCCAGGAGAGAGTGGCATGACATATTTACAGTGCTAAAAGAAAAATGCTGTTATCCTAGAATAGTGTATCCAGTGAATATACCCTTCAAAAATGAAGTAGAAATAAAGAAGACTTTCACAGACAAACAAAAGCTGAGGGATTTTATTAACACTAGACCTGCCCAACAAGGAAATGCTAAACAGAGTTCTTTAATCTGAAAAAAAAAAAAGACATTAATGAACAGTAAGGAATCATTCAAAAGTACAAAATTCACTGGTAATAAATACACAGAAAAACAATAGTGTAACATGGCAGTGTGTAAATGATTCATATTTGAAGTAGAAAGAGGAAAAGATGAACCAATAAAATACAATAATTACAAATTTTCAAGACATAGGCAGTACAATAACATATAAATAGAAACAACAGAAAGCTAAAAAGCAATTGTATGAAGTTAAAGTGTAGTTTTTATTAGATTTTTCTTTGTTTATGCAATCAGTGCTAAGTTGGCATCACTTTAAAATAATGAGATAAAATAATATTTGCAAGCCTCACAGTAACTTCAAATAAAAAAGACATACAATAGATACACTAAAAACAAAAAGCAAGAAATTAAAACATACCACCTGAGAAAATCAGAAAATCACCCTCACTAAAAGGAAAACAGGAAGAAAAGAAAGAAGACCACAAAACAATCAGAAAACAAATAACAGAATGGCAGGAGTAAGTTCTTACTTATCATTAATAGTGTTGACTGTAGATGGACTAACTGTCCAATTAAAAGACAGAATGGCAAAATCAATTTTAAAAAAAGATCTAATGATATGTTGCCTACAATAAACATATTTCACCTATAAAGACACATATAGATTGAAACTAAAAAGGATGGAAAAAGATATTCCATGCAAATGGAAACCAAAAGAGAGCAGGAGTAGCTATACTTACATCAAACAGAATAGTTTTCAAAACAAAAACTACACAAAGAGACAAAGAAGGTCATTATATAATGATAAAGTGGTCAATTCAGCAAGAGGATATGATTGTAAATATATATGCACCCAACACGAGAGCACCCAGATATATAAAGCAAATATGATTAGAGCTAAAGAGAGAGACCCCAATACAATTATAGATGGAGACTTTAACACCCCACTTTTAGCACTGGACAGATCATCCAGACAGAAAATCAATCAATAAACATTGTACTTAATCTACACCATAAACCAACTGAAAGTAATAGATATTTACCAAACATTTCTTTCAATGGTTGCAGAATACACATTCTTCTCAGCACATAGATTATTCTTGAGGATAGACCATATGTTAGACCACAAAACAAGTCTTAAACCATTCAGAAAAACTAAAATAATACAAAGTATCTTCTCTGATCACAGTGGAATGAAACTAGAAATCAATAAAAAGAGGTATTTGGGGAACTATACAAACACATGAAAATTAAAGTATATGCTCCTGAATGACCAGTGAGTCAATGAAGACATTAAGAAGGAGATTGAAAAATTTCTTGAAATAAATGGTAATGGAAACACAACATACCAGAACATATGGGACACAGCAAAAGCAGTACTAAGAGGGAAGCTTATAGCTATAAATGTCTACATCAAATGAACAAACTAACAATGCATTCTAAAGAACCAGAAAAGCAAGAAAAAACCAAAGCCAAAGTTTGTAGAAGAAAAGAAATGATAAAGATCCGAGCAGAAATAAATGAAATTGAAATGATAGAAACAATACAAAAGATCAACCAAACAAAAACTGGTTTTTTTGAAAAGATCAACAAAATGGACAAACCTTTAGTCAGACTAAGAATAAAAAGAGAGAGGATCCAAGTAAATAAAATCAGAAATAGGAAAAAAAAAAAAAGACATTACAACAAATACTGCAGAAATTCAAAGGCTCATTAGGGGTTCCTATGAGCAACTATATGCCAATAAATTGGAAAATCTAGGAGAAATTGATAAATTCCTAGATGTATACAGCCCACCAAGGTTGAACCATGAAGAAATCCAAAACCTGAACAGACCAATAATAAGTCATGAGCTTCAAACCGTAATAAAAAGTTTTCTAGCAAATAAAAGCCTGGGGCCCTATGACTTTACCACTGAATTTTACCAAACATTAAAAAAATAACTAGTACCAATCCTACTCAAACTATTTCAGAAAACAGAAAATAAGGGAGTAATTCCAAACTCATTCTATGAGGGCAATATTACCCTGATACCAGAAGAAGACAGATGCATTAAAAAAGAAAACTCCAGGCTGATATTCCTGATGAATATTGATGCAAAAGTCATCAACAAAATACTAGTAAACTGAATTCAACAACACATAAAAAGATAATTCATTTTGACCAAGTGGGGTTTATCCCTGGGATACAAGGATGGTTTGGCATCACCAAATCCATCAATGTGATACATTATATCAACAGAATGAAGAAAAAAACATACGATCATTTCAATTGATGCTAAAAAAGTATTTGATAAAATTTAACATCATTTCATTATAAAAACCCTCAAAACACTGGGGATAGAAGGAACATATATCAACATAATAAAAGCCATATGTGATATATCCACATCTAGTATCATATTGAGTGGGGAAAACTGAAAGCCTTTCTTCTAAGATATGAAACACAACAAGGATGCCCACATTCACCACTATTATTCAACATATTACTGGAATTTCTTGCTAGAGCAATCAGACAAGAGAAAGAAATAAAAGGTATCCAAATTGGAAAGACATCAAATTATCTTTGTTTGCAGAAGATATGATCTTATATTTGGAGAAACTTGAAGACTCTACCAAAAACTATTAGAACTGATCAATTTAGTAAAGTTGCAGGATACAAAACGAACATACGAAAATCAATAGCATTTCCCTATGCCAACAGCAAACAATTCTGAAAAAGAAAACGATAAAGTAATCCCATGTACAAAAGTCACAAATAAAATTAAATACTTAGGAGTTAACCAGAGAAGTGAAAGCATCTCTACAATGAAAACTGTGAAACACTAATGAAATAAATCAAAAAGGACCTCAAAATGAAAAGATATTTTATGTTCATGGATTGGAAAGTTCAATATAAAATGTCATATTACCCAAAGCAATCTACAGATTCAATGCAATCCCTATCTAAATATCAATGATACTCTTCACAGAAAGAGAAAAAAACAATTCTGAAGTTTATGTGGAACTACAAAAGACCCAGAATAGCCAAAGCAAACCTGAGCATGAATAAAAACTGGAGGAATCACTTTACTTGACTTCCAGTTATACTAAAGAGCTATAATAACCAAAACAGTATGGTACTGGTATAAAAAACATATAAACCAATGGAACAGAATAAAAAACCCAAAAGCAAATCCATGTATCTACAGTGAGCTCATTTTTGACAGAGCCAAGAACATGCATTGAGGAAAATACGGTCTCTTCAATAAATGGTGCCGGGAAATCCGGATGTCCATAAGCAGAAGAATGAAACTAGACCCCGTCTCTCACCATACACAAAAAATCAAATGAGAATAGATTAACGACTTAAACTACAGATCTCAAACTATGAAACTACTGAAAGAAAACTTTGGTGAAAGTCTCCAGGACATGGGACTGGAAAAAGTTTCCAGGACATTGGACTGGGCAAAGATTTCTTGAGCAATACCCTACAAACACAGGCAACCAAAGCAAAAATGGACAAATGGGATTCCATCAAGTTAAAAAGTCTGCACAGCAAAGGAAGCAATCAATAAAGTGAAGAGACAAAACACAGAATGGGAGAAAATATTTGCAAACTACCCATCTGGCAAGGGATTAACAACCAGAATATGTAAGAAGCTCAAACAACTCTACAGGAAAGAATCTAATAATATGATTTTTAAAATGAGAAAAAGATCTGAATAGACATTTCACAGAAGAAGACATACAAATGGCAAGCAGATACATGAAAAGATGCTCCACATTATTGATCATCACAGAAATGCGAATCAAAACTACAATTAGATATTATCTCATCCCAGTAAAATGGCTTTTGTCCAAGAGACAGGCTATAACAAATGCAGGTAAGATTGTGGAGAAAAGGGCAACCTTGTATGCCGTTTATGGGAAGGTAAATTCGTACAACCACTATGGAGAACAGTTTGGAGATTCCTCAAAAAACTAAAATTAGAGCTACCATATGATCCACCAATCCCACTATTATGTATATACCCCCCCAAAAAAGAAATTAGTATATCAAAGAGATATCTACGCTCCCATGCTTATTGCAGCTCTATTCACAACAGTCAAGATCTGGAAGCTACCCAAGTGCTTGTCAGTAGACAAATGGATAAAGAAAATATGGTACATATGCAGAATGAAATACTATTAATCCATCAGAAAATGAGGTCCTGTCATATGCAACAACATGGATGGAACTGTAGGTCAACATGTTAAGTGAAATAAGCCAGGCACAGAAAAATTAATTTCACATGTTCCCACTTATCTGTGGGAGGTAAAAATTAAAACACTTGAACTGATGGAGATAGAGAATAGAAGGACAGTTACCCAAGGTTAGGAAGGATAGTAGGGTTGGGGCCATGGACAGGACAGGGGGCAGAATGGGAAGGGAGGGGGGCAGAAGAGAAGGAATGGTTAATAGGTGTAAAAAATAGAAAGAATGGACAAGATCTAATATTTGACAGCACAGCAGGTTGATGATAATAATAATTTAATTGTACATTCTAAAATATCTAAGAGTATAATTGCATTGTTTGTAAGACAATGGATAAATGCTTGAGGTGATGGATACCTCATTTACTCTGATGTGATTACTACACATTGTATACCTACCTGTATTAAAATATCCCATACTCCCCATAAATGTATGCACCTACTAAGTATCCACAAAAACTAAAAATTAAAAATTAAAAAATTAAAAAACAATTTTTATTGGTTTATGAAAATAACATTGGTTAGTGTTTGGCTATGCAGTGGCAATTTTTTAAAGAATGCTATGTAAAATAAGACCACAGGTGCCAAACTGCCAGTCCTTTGACTTTAACATTATGCTGTGAGACAGAGATGGAAAATCCTTAACCTGAACCTCTGGTTCTGAAGCAGACGCAGAAAAAAAGCAGTATTTTCCCCACAACCCAAATATCTTACTAACATGATAAATACCAAAACCTCTGTTCTAGAAAGAGAGAGTTTGAAAGAACAGCCCAAATAAAGTCTAGACCTTTAATCAAAGAGTGGAAGGATTAGGTCTGGAATTTTAGTAGTATCCACCACTTTACAGCTGACAATTTCTCTCAGAATAGGAAGAACAACACAAAGTGTTTGGGGCCGGCCAGGGTTCAAGTTGGAAAAAATTACTTAGAGGTCAGGATGGGTTGTCATGAATCTTGCATTATGGATCTTTCTAACAGCACCAGAAATGTTGACCTAAAAGGAATAAGCTGAGGCAAAATTAATATAGAGAGTTTGGACCACGGCTGAGGACTGCCTCCCAAAACATAATTCCAAGTTGCCTTGGAGGGTACTCCCGAGAACAAAATAGAGGCTCAAATTTTTAAAGAAAAAAGGATGATTAGAAACATTATCAGGAATTCTCATTGGTTAACAGAAACAACATTGCTTCATGATTGGATATATTTTCTTATATATGTAAGGTATATGACATTATAGTTATATGGTGTCAGTGTAGAGCGTACATAATAAGTGTCTTCAAAAGACAATTATTTGGCTCAAGGGAGAGTCAGATGTAACTGCTGTTACATTTTAAGTACCTTCTAATAATTTAAGGGGCTCACATTCTTCACATAAAAAGTTTTTTTCCTTTTCAGAAACACACTCCTAGAAATCCAAGGGCTCTTTCCTGACTTAAGATCCATCATGAACAGAGGGGTTGGGAAGGCTAAAAGGAAACAAACATTCCTACTCAGTAAGAGAGATATGGAAATGGCATCTCTCCCTGAACCATCAGGTAAATTCAGCTAGCCTGCCTATTCCTTCAGTAGTGATCTGAGAGAGGATAGTAGAGAGGTGTACTGTTCTCCAGTCTGATGCTCTGCCTGCTTCTCTCAATCAGTGTCTGTCATTCATTCTTCTTATTGGGGACTGACTGCCTCAGCAGAGACTTCCAAGAGGAAAAAGATCTCAAGAAACTGATCAAAATTTGCAGCACTCAGGTGGCTCCTATGAACTTTCAAAAAATATCTAGGTTCTTCAATGACTGGAAAAATTTGTGATTAGTTCACTCTAAACAGATGCTTATTGAGTACCTCTGATTTATTTTCTTTCAGCAACAAATATTTATTGACCAACCACTCCGTAGCAGGCTCTGTTTTAGGAGCCATAGCAGATACAATAAGTAAGGTAAACTAGAAGAGCAAGATCAAACAAACTCAAAAACTAGCGGAAGACAAGAAATAACTAAGATCAGAGCAGAATTGAAGGAGATAGAGACACAAAAAACCGTTCCAAAAAATCAACAAATCCAGAAGTTGGTTTTTTTTTTTTTAAAGGTCAACAAAATAGGTAGACCACTAGCCAGATTAATAAAAAAGAAGAGAGAGAAGAGTCGAATAGATGCAATAAAAAATGATAAAGGGGATATCACCACTGATTCCACAGAAATACAAACTACCATCAGAGATTACCACAAATACCTCTATGCACATAAACCAGTAAATCTAGAAAAAATGGATAAATTCCTGGACACTTTCACCTCCCAAGACTAAACCAGGAAGAAGTTGAACCCCTGAACAGACCAATAACAAGGTCTGAAGTTGAGGCAGCAATTAATAGCCTACCAACCAAAAAAAAAAGCCCAGGACCAGACAGGTTCACAGCCAAATTCTACCAGACATTGTTACAAAGAGGAGCTAGTACCATGTCTTCTGAAACTATTACAAACAATACAAAAAGAGGAAATCCTCCCTAACTCATTTTATGAGACCAACATCATCCTGATACCAAAACCTGGCAGAGACAAAACTGAAAAAGAAAATTTCAGCCCAATATCCATGATAAACATTGATGTGAAAACCCTCAATAAAATACTGGCAAACCGAACCCAACAGTACATCGAAAAGCTTATCCATCACAATCAAGCTGGCTTCATCCCTGGGATGCAAGACTCTTTCAACATACACAAATCTATAAACATATTCCATCACATAAACAGAACCAAAGACAAAAACCACATGATTATCTCAATAGATGCAGAGAAGGCCTTCCGCAAAATTCAATAGCCATTTATGGTAAAAACTCTCAATAACCTAGGTATCGATGGGACATATCTCAAAATAATAAAAGCCATTTACAACAAACCCACAGCCAATATCATAGTGAATGGGCAAAAGCCGGAGGCATTCCCTTTGAAAACTGGCACAAGACAAGGATGCTCCCTCTCACTACTCCTATTCAACATAGTATTGGAAATTCTGGCCAGGGCAATCAGGCAAGAAGAAGAAATAAAGGGTATTCAATTAGGAAAAGAGGAAGTCAAATTGTCTCTATTTGCAGACAACATGATTGTATATTTAGAAGACCCCATTGTTTCAGCACAAAATCTCCTTAAGCTGATAAGCAACTTCAGCAAAGTCTCAGGATACAAAATCAATGTGCAAAAATCACAAGCATTCCTATACACCAATAACAGACAAAGAGCCAAATCATGAGCAAACTCCCATTCACAATTGCTACAAGGAGAATAAAATACCTAGGAATACAAGTTACAAGGGATGTGAAGGACCTCTTCAAGGAGCACTACAAACCACTGCTCAAGGAAATAAGAGAGGACACAAACAAATGGAAAAACATTCTATGTTCATGATTAGGAAGAATCAATATTATAAAAATGGCCATACTGCCCAAAGTAATGTATAGATTCAATGCTATCCCCATCAAGCTACCATTGACTTTCTTCACAGAATTGGAAAAAAACACCTTAAACTTAATATGGAACCAAAAGAGAGCCAGCATAACCAAAACAATCCTAAGGAGAAAAAAAAAAAGCTACCTGACATAATGCTACCTGACTTCAAAATATACTGCAAGGTTACAGTAATTAAAACAGTATGGTGCTGGTACCAAAACAGAGACATAGACCAATGGAATAGAACAGAGCACTCAGAAGTAATGCCACACACTTACAACCATCTGATCTTTGACAAAACCTGACAAAAACAAGCCATGAGGAAATGATTCCCTATTTAATAAATGATGTTGGGAAATCTGGCTAGCCACATGCAGAAAGATGAAAATGGACCCCTTCCTGACACCTTATACAAAAATTAACTCCAAATGGATTAAAGATTTAAACATAAGACCTAACACCATAAAAACCCTAGAAGAAAGCCTAGGCAATACCATTCAGGACATAGGCATAGGCAAGGACTCCATGACTAAAACACTGAAAGCATTGGCAACAAAAGCCAAAATAGACAAATGGGATCTAATTAAACTTAAGAGCTTCTGCACAGCAAAAGAAACGATCATTAGAGTGAACCAGCAACCAACAGAATGGGAAAAAATTTTTGCAAACTACCTATCCGACAAAGGGCTAATATCCAGAATCTACAAAGAACTGAAACAAATTTACAAGAAAAAAAAAAACCTCATCAAAAGCAGGCAAAGGATATGAACAGACACCTGTCAAAAGAAGACATTTATGCGGCCAACAAACATATGAGAAAAAGCTCATTATAATTGGTCATTAGAGAAATGCAAATCAAAACCACAATGAGATACCATCTCATGCCAGTTAAATGGCAATCATTAAAAAATCAGGAGACAACAGATGCTGGAGAGGATGTGGAGAAATAGGAATGCTTTTGCACTATTGGTGGGAATGTAAATTAGTTCAACCATTGTGGAAGACAGTGTGGCTATTCCTCAAGGATCTAAAACTAGATATACCATTTGACACAGCAATCCCATTACCGGGCATATACCCAAAGGATTATAAAACATTCAATTATAAAGGCACATCCACATGTATGTTTACTGAGGCAGTGTTTACAATAGCAGAGACTTGGAACCAACCCAAATGTCCATCAGTGATAGACTGGATAAGGAAGATGTGGCACGTATATACCATGGAATACTATGCAGCCATAAAAAGGGATGAGTTCATGTCCTTGGCAAGGATATGGATGAATCTGGAAAACATCATTCTCAGCAAACTAACACAGGAACAGAAAACCAAACACTGCATGTTCTCACTCATAAGTGGGAGTTGAACAATGAGAACACATGGACGCAGGGAGGGGAACAGCACACACCAGGGCCTGTTGCGGGGTAGGGGGCTTGGGGGAATAGCATTAGGAGAAATACCTAATGTAGATGACAGGGGAGTGGATGCAGCAAACCACCATGGCACATGTGGTAACAAACCTGCACGATCTGCACATGTACCCCAGAACTTAAAGTATAATAAATAATAATACTAAGTAAGATAAGATCCAGCTTTGAAGGCAATTTCCATTTAACTGGAAAGGAAAGGCATACAGAAATAACAAAAGCAAATAACAGAAAAAAGCATGTGTCCTAGAGCAGTATAAACAAATGACATTGTGAAGGAGGGGTGAAAACAGAGATCCTACTCAGATTAGCAAACTGGGATGTCTTCATGGAAGATGGCATTTAAGATGACCCTTGAAACTACACAGAAATTTTGACAAAGAATGCTCTTTTTAAGAAAGAGCATTCCAAAAGAGAAAACTGCATAAGAACAGGGTAGGCCAAGCGTGGTGGCTCACCCCTGTAGTCTCAGCACTTTAGGAGGCTGAGGAGGGTGGATCACTTGAGGTGAGAAGCTCGAGACAAGCCTGGCCAACATGGTGAAACCCCCTCTCTACCAAAAATACAAAAGTTAACGACTCATGGTGACATACGCCTGTAGTCCCAGCTATTCAGGAGGCTGAGGTGGGAGAATCACTTGAGCCTGGGAGGCGGAGGTTGCAGTGAGCCAAGATCATGCCACTGCATTCCAGTCTGGGTGACAGAGTGAGACTCTGTCTCAAAAAAAAGAACAGAATAGAGCTAAGGTACATAAAGTAGTTGGGTGTGGCAGGAATGAGAATAGAGACAAATAAGCAAAGCATGATTATTTAAGAAAAAAAAAAGAAATTGGTGTATGTGCACCACACTTACAGATCACAACTCTAGCCAATAGCTAGTAGAAACTGTAACATCTGAAACAAGCTATTTTGTAGACTTATGTAAGGTTCCTGAATAAATATAAATGATATTTTTGTTCATCCAGTTTAACCCAGGTTAAATGCTTTAAGCCAAGGCAAAGTGCTAAGCTGAGCCCTTTCCTTAAGGGGTCTTCTTTTTAATAGATAGATTCGAGGAAACAAAAACATGCTGAGTTTCCTTAAATAAAAATACGGATACGCTAAGGTAACCATTGATGATTAGAGTTAATTCTGATTGAAAGGAACATGGAAAGCTTTATGAAAAATACCCATTTAAGTGGATTTTAAATGGGGGACAGGGACTGGAGAAGATGGAAGTGGGAAGATCAAGGTCCTAGCTCTATTTTTAATGCTGGTGAAGAATCAGCACAGAACTCCTAGAGATGTGGGTGCTTCTGGATTAACTTGCAATCTGATCACAGAAGCAATCTGACCTAGTCAATTAACTGTGGTTCAATTAGCTTTCATTTAATTGTTATGATGGATAGAAAATTTATGAATTCTGAGAAGTATTCCATGCATTCAAATAAAGGCTTTGTCTTTTAAAGGCATCATTATTACAAACATAATATTATATGTGGCTACTAATCCCTCAATGTGGGGAAAGAAAGAGAGGGGTTGTGGAAGGGTTTTGGAGAGGCAGATGATGACCTTGAGATCTGAAAAATAAGATATAGGGAGGGCACATAGAGAGGTATAGGGAGGATATGCCAAGCAAAGAGAGCAGCAAGTGAAGGGGGCAACAGCAAATTTAATGATATCAAGAAATGCCAGTAGTTGTGAAGGACTGCAGTACAGGAGGGTTGACAGAGAGGAGTCAGCATAATGATGTATGAGCCACATCTTCTAAGGCCTCATATACCACATGAAGTTTAGCTCTTATCCTAAAGACAATGGAAGTTACCAAAGCATTTTATTCAAGGAGCAGACTTTCACTTTAGAAAAATCTCTCTGGCAGGTGGAAGAAAAAGAGACAAGTAATAGGTAGGCAGATGGAAGGCAGAAAGACCAGTCAACATTCCAAGAGACAAGTCAGCAGCCAGAGCATGGTGGGGGCCCCTAGCCGAGTGTATATCTAAAGCTTGTTCCAAAGACCTGGAGAAGGAACCCACGTTCAGACTGCCTGGTTATATCGTTAAAGTCTCTCGCCACCCCTTGTTTGTCAGAACATTACTTGAGCCAATTTTTTAAACCATAAGGCTGAGGAACAAGAATATCACATACACTGAGGAAATTTTAATTTAACTTTCCTAAGAGCTGGAAACTAACTTCTTGCAAAGTTCAGCACATTCCTCAAAGCTGCTCTCACTTCCCTGCCTGGCTGAGTCAGGAAGGAAAAGGGCTTCGTTGCTAAGACAACTCCATCCAAGGCCCTCCACATTGCCTGCCCTCTGCTTAAACCCGCGAGATTGCTTGGAAAATTACAAACCAAAACTATAAATGCCACTTCACTTGTCTTTTCCAGAAACACCACTTAAATCTCCCTTTCTAGCAACCTTTTTATTTGTAACCAGTTTCACAATCCCAAGCTCTCTCTTTTCTAAAGGAAACTTGGACTTTCCAGTCCAACTGGATTTTATTTTCTGATACTTTCAGACTTCATTTGCAATTATTCTATTTGTCTGAAAAGCATTCTAAGAAGTAGAGAGGGAAAGAGAAAGGATGCGTCTGATCTAATATATTGCTCAGGTCTAGGTGCTATGAAGCTTACAAGTACCAAATCGACATTCATTTCCTTGTTAAAACATATGACACCATATATTGAGTAATAGCAATATTATATATTAGCATCTGGATTTCAACAAAGTATTTGGCAAAGTTTCAGAATAAGGAACAAGGTGAGGAAATGAAGACTGGATAAGGTTGTATGGCTAGCATGATTCAAATCTGACAGTATCCACAAGGTGTTGATTAATGAATTGCTGTCGTATTGTGGGAAGGGCTCTAATTTTAACCCTTTCCTGTTCCTCAAATTGATAACCACTTAGATAGCAACATATGCTGTTAATTGTGCAAATGACCCAATTCATTTAGTGCAACACTAGGCACTTAGTAATTGTTCAGTAAATGCTTGTTAAGTTTAATGGAGAAAAAACTGTTGATACTTTATGTGACTGAATCACAATTGTAAATGAGTTCATTAGGCTGAAAGTCAAAATACAAATACAATGATATTGAAAAGGGATAAATGAATTTTGTGCTTTTGGAGTCAAATAATCAATGGTACAACTATAGCACTTGGAAAGCCCGATTTACCATACAAACTAAAACATGTCTTTAAAAAGAGCACTACAGGCTAAATATGAATTAATAGGTCGTTTCCTTCTCCTACAAAATTAATCTAGGTTACAGAATGTCATGTGTTGATCAAGGGTGATCATAGCCTGTTGGCTTCTGTACTGTTTAGATAACATCTGGAAACTGTATTTCATGCTAGGCACTGCATTTAAAGAGGATCATTAATCAAGAGACCATAATGCCAAGAGACTCCTATAAGAAATAGGTAGAGATATTTGGATTATATGCTCAGATTAATTTTTAGAAACTTTTTTTTTTTGGAGACAGACATCTCACTCTGTCACCCAGGCTGGAGTGCAGTGGCATGATCTTGGCTCACGGCAACCTCTGCCTCCCAGATTCAAGCGATTCTCCTGCCTCAGCCTCCCAAGTAGGTGGGACTACAGAGGTGCACCATTATGCCCAGAAAATTTTTGTATTTTTAGTATAGACGGAATTTCACCGTGTTGGCCAGGCTGGTCTTGAACTCCTGACCTCAGTTAATCTGCCCCCCTCATCCTCTCAAACTGCTGGGATTACAAGTGTGAGCCACTGCACCTGGCCTGTTTTTTAGAAACTTGAGCAGGAGTAGGGGTGATAGTGGGATTCTTCATGATAGCTACCTCTGCATACCCAAAAGCTGTTATCAGCAAGCAAGATTCAAATTTTTCTTAGTAGCTCTAGCTTAGCTCAACTAAGCTAAATTTAAAATAGCTTAACTAGGAGCTTGAAAAAAAAATTACAAGCAAATTTTTGGCTCTAGATGAGAAATAGTTCTTTACCAAATAAAACGATTGACAAATGAAACAGTGATGTCCCCAAAGTGATAGTAAAATGCAGGTAGCTTTTAAAGCAAATTATTGCATAAAATAGTTTCATGGATTTTTTAATGTTTGTAAATTTATTGAGCAGCCCCACCCCAAGTACTCCATATTTTGAGATTCCATCCATCTCTAAGACTGTCCAATTGTGACCACAGTTATGTTGTTAGAAAGCCAAAAACAAAACAGAGAGTTAAACCACTGTCCATCACTATCATCATGCAGACTATGACACATAGGGTTTAAGAAATATTAATTCAATGCCAGGCGCTGTGTCTCATGCCTATAATCCCTGCACTTTGGGAGGCTGAGGCGAGCAGATCACTTGAGGTCAGGAGTGGGAGACCAGCCTGGTAACATGGCAAAACCCATTTTCACTAAAAATACAAAAATTAGCCGGGCATTGTGGTGCGTGCCTATAATCCCAGCTACTTGGGAGGCTGAGGCAGGAGAATCACTTAAGCCCAGGAAGCAGAGGCTGCAGTGAGCTGAGATTGCACCACTGCACACTCCAGCCTGGGCAACAGAGCAAGATTCCATCTCAAAAAATAAAATAAAATAAATAAATATGAATTCAGTTGAATTCCACAAGTGTTTTTGGATTTCTTCTTTTGAACTAGGCACTCGTAGGTGCTGAATTTGTAATTGAATAAGACTTAGTGCTTGGCCACAGGAAGTTTATAGTCTTGTGTTGAAAAACGTTCCGAATAGATAACTTCAAGATGCTTCCTATAACAGTGCCTGCTATAGTCAGCACTTGTATTAGTCTCTAATTGTTGCTGCAACAAATTACTGAAATTTAGCACATTAAAACAGCAGAATTGTTTTTTCAATCTTGCTCTGTCACCCAGGCTTGAGTGTGGTGGCATGATCATGGCTCACTGCAGCCTCAACCTCCTGGGCTCAAGCAAAGCTCCCACTTCAGCCTTTTGAGTAGCTGGAACTGTAGGTATGTGCTACCATGCCCAGCTAATTTTTGTATTTTTTTTGTAAAGGTGGGATTTCACCATGTTGCCTGGGACAGTCTTGAATTTCTGGACTCACCCGATCCTCACAAAGTGCTGGGATTACAGGTAGGAGCCACCACGCCCAACCAAAACACAAATTTATTCAATTTTGGAGGTCAGAAATCCTAAATGGCCACAGAGGTGGTACCTGTGAGTGAACTGAGCCAGCTGGGACGTAGGGCAGGAGGAGGGCCCATGCCCTGTGTACATGAGGAAGCTGCAACTGAGCTCCAGCCATTTCTGCCATGTAATATTTAGCCCAGAGTTGTTAGATATTTCAATTTTTCAAGAGGAGCTGCAAATCTGGGTGTTTATTATAAAGAATCAAAAACTTTCACACTTGCAACTCCCATCAAACACCTCTGTGGACCAATTTGGCCCACATTCTACTAGTTTGCAAACTCTAGTTTAAGACAAAGAAAAAACTTGGCTAATTAGTCAGTGGTTCTTAACCTGGAGTCCGGAATAGAATTCAGGAGTCTATGAGCCTGAATGAGAAAAAAAATGTATTTTATTTTTATTTATGTATCACAATTTATATATCTATTTATAGATCTCTAAACATAGAAAATAAATACTATATCTTTATTTTACTAACCTCTAACAGAAATTTACTATCTCCTTATTTATGAACATCAGTCACAGACCGTAGTACTATTGGGAATACCTGGAAATATCACCCATAGAAATCACAAACATTTTCATATTATACTACAGTGTTGCAGTGTCTCAAAATGTCTTCTATGCTTATCTTCCCTTTGAAATGGGCCATTTGTGTATCTACCCTAGATCTTGTTGTGTAATATACTGATGAAGAAGCACATACAAAACTATTATCATGGATTTGCTTTTATTTTAGTATTTCAATAACTATATTTAATCATATTTGTTTATCTTTGTAATGATATTTTATTTAACAAACTAAGAAAGATTATTCTGAGATTTCCATAGATGTCGTAAGACTACAAAGGGATTCATAGCACACGTGTCTCTCTCTCTCTCTCTCTCACACACACAAACACACACACACACACACGCACACAGACACACACATACATGCACCAACTTTTGAACCAAATGAGGGGAATGAAGGAGAAGGCAAGACAAAAGACTCCTCAAAATTTTTTGATTAAATGTTTATTTGTGGCCACCTGGCACTTGTCAGTCTGTAACTGTCACCGAGGCACTCTTATTAATTCTTTCAGCCTCTCAGGTGCTGCAGTTAAATCTAATTTCAGTGACTAGGAATGACTGAATCTTGGTAAAAAAAAAAAAAAAAACAAAAAAAAACACAAAAAACAGAAGCCTGCTGTTATTAAACTGTATTATTAAAGTGGCCTACCCTAGGAAATGCATTTTATTCAGTAAATCTGTCACATGGGAACTTAGGCTGTATAGTTAGAGATGCTGTTCTTTTGTTTGAGATCTTGCTGTGCTAAGGAGCGTCCGATGGCTTGCTCACCATCCCTTTTAACCAAAGACTCTCTCTCTGCTGGTGGATGATCACTGGTTTCTTTGCAGGTCTGGGAAATGTGCTTGGCTTGCTCCCTGATATGGGATGCCTGCTCAGCTTGCTGGGCTTTGCAAAGTTGAGCTCAGTTGTGGGTTTTTCTTGCTTCCAGGAGACTTGGGTTGGCTTTTCACATTCCTAGGTCTCGTGTGTCTGAAAACCTTCAGCTTGGCTTTACAAACGATCCTATAATTTAACACTAGCTCCTGAATTGTAACATAAGTTTGGTAATAATAATAAAAAAGAAATAGGGAGCTATCAGAGATTATTAGCATGGGCATATGAGTTAAGCCATATTGCAACAAAACTGTTTGAAGGGTAATAATCTTAGTTTGGACAGAATTGAATTCAAGACCTCAGCCTCGCTGGCATTTCCCACACCCACTTCCTCTAACTGTGAAACTTTCCAGATATGTACTTGAATGATATATGTTCCCAACTAGACTTCATGTGGTCTTCTAAAAGAAAGTCTCCTCTCAACCACTTTTTTCAAATGCCCTGATATTTTTTGAGTTCTAGGTAGCTGAATATTCTCCAAAGTTATATACAAGAAGGTCCCCATACCTCTCTATGGTCTTCAAGGACAGAGATTATTGTTTCTTTTGTTCATCAGGTATCTCTAGCCTGGCACATGAAAGGTGTTCAAAACACATTAGTTGCTTTAACAAATAAATGAATATATGCAATATGAATAATTATGATTACAATGCTTTCCTCAAAGATTATTGAAAGAATTATTTGAAAACATTCATTAACTTGTAAGTCCTATGAAAGTGAATAAATTGAATTCACTAGTGCCATTAAACCATGGTTAATCCTACACCTTCACTTTATGTTGTGTCCAATGAGAAGTGCAGAAAGCACATTTATACAAACTCTAGTAGTCTTTTATTTATACAAAAACCCGTTTCTAAGCAAAATTGTACAAGTGACGTGTTTCCTACTTGCTGCCATTCAAACCTCCTTTTATCAGTGCTACTCTATTTTGAGGAGGTCTCAACTTCCAGGAGCCCAAAGCCCTCACAGATTCTTGTACATTTTACATAATTAGTTTTGAAGATTCTCTCATCTTTACTGCAAACTCTGAGCATTTGTCACTATTGCCTCTTCATCATCACAACTTATTTTTCCTATCTTATATTCTTCCTCAGCATTACAAAGCCAAGTTGAAAACTTTGTGTATGTGGTCATGATATCAGCAGGTTACTATTTAATATGCTATTTCCTGGGTGGTGCATGTCTTTCATTAGGAGTAGCTACTTTAGCCCTCCTGGCAAAATGGCAGGAGAATATTGGCTCTTCCAAGATCACTTCATATGGTACCATGTTGGCAGCTGCCTATTTTATCTGTGCATAAATCCTGCCCCAGTAACACACACTGAGGTGTTTCTCATCTATGCTCCTAAAGTGGATAAGAAACTAGGTTCAGATGGTGCACTAGGAGACTCAGGCAAATTGCCCCCTCTCTCTCTGCCTTAGGTTCTTCAACTATAAATTGAAAAAGTGGGGAAGACAGTGCCCCAGATTTTCTCGTATTTTCTGCGCCTAAAAGAGTAATGATTCTAGGATTCACTGGAATATGCTTCATATAAAATAAACCAAGTTAAAAGGGAAATCCTTAAGAGATGCTGCTGTTTTTCTCACACTTACCATCAGACTCTTTATGATAATAGAGTAAGAGCCAAAAGGCATAATATATATTTTTTGCATTATATAAGCTTTATGAAAGCAACAAAGTGATTTTTGAAGAAGAACTAGCCAGGCGTGGTGGCTCACACTGGTAATCCCAACACTTTGGGAGTCTGAAGCAGGCAGATCACTTCAGTCCAGCAATTTGAGACCAGCCTGGGCAACATGGCAAAACCCCATCTCTACAAAAAATTCTACAAAATATTAGCTGGGTGTAGTGGCATGTGCCTGTGGCCCGAAATGCGCAGGAGGCTGAGGTGAGAGGATTGCTTGAGTATGGAAGGTTGAGGCTCCAGTGAGCTGAGATCACGCCACTGTATTGCAGCCTGGGTGAGATCCTGTATCAAAACAGAAAAAAAAAAAAAGAATGACCAAACTCATCCTCCAAAGAGAACCAAAGAATACAAATTTTACTGAACTATATATATTCCACATTACTATTTTTATTTCCTCCACTTTCAGGATCTTGTGGCACCTAGAATGATTCTTCAAGCCACTTATTCTTTGTGATAACACATTTCTGTTGTAGGTCCCAGTATACCTACCCTGAGCTACTTATCAGGATGATCATCTTCAGTGTGAGAAACAAAGATCTAAATTTCCATTTTGTGTGTTTGTGTGTGGAGGGATTATTTCCTAGTTAATATTCTTTCTACACACAAAAGCACAAATACTGTGAAACTCTCTATTAAATGACATAAAGTATGCCTGTTGCGAGATAAGATTGTAATGCTATCATTCAATCAGTTTGTGTCCTGCACAGTGGAGTCACCTGTGCACAGATATGTTAATCAGGGCAAGGGTAAACTGCTGCATCAAAGAGGAACCCCCACAACCAAAGCTTACAGGCTTAAATAAACAAATAAATTGACTTCTTGATCATGTCCCAGCCTGAGATACATGTCGCCAGATGATACCTCTGCTGCATGGTGATCATTTAGAAACCCAAGGTAAAGGTGGCTCACCTATCTTCAATATCTACTCCAGAGTAACAACCTAAATTCCACGTATGAGCTTAAAAATAGACCACAAACTGGTAATTTTATCACTTTGTAGTTTAAAATATGATCCACAAATCCTCTTACCTCTTCACCCTATAAATTTGCCTCTGTTTTTAAAAAAAATCATGGAATGGTAACTACTTTTATACCATCATATGTAGTGGGTGAACTGTTAATAAAATATAATACAATTCTCATTTTTTAAGATTCTATTGAGGGAATAAATGAATGTGAAGATTTCCTTGTACTGTATGTATGAATCTTCTGTCCATTGACAGATGTCGAGGATTGATAGTAAAGGTCTACCTTTTTCAACATTTTATTTGCAATTATGTTGATATACCAATATCAGGCTGTTCTTTCTACAGCAGTGACTAAACTTCAAAATACAAATGAATGTGTTCTTTTGTGTTATGTTTTTGTTGACACTGGATTTTTGTTCTGAACAAAAATAAAAAACTTTTCTTTTTTTTTTGTTAAATAGTGACTTTGACCAAAAAGAAAACATAAAAAGGCAACAATGGGTTGGCATAAGCAAGGAGACAGTGGTGACTTTTTATTTTTACAGTGCACTATGAATGACAGTTTTCTAAAAAGTTTGAAGGCTGCTAAGAATGAAATACTTTTAAAGGTCTATGACTCTTTTAAAGATCTGACTTGAAGGATGATCAGCATTCATCTCTGAGGGATGAAAAGTAAGTCAGTTTATTCAGTAGCATATTTACCAGCCTAGAAGATAAAAAGATATGCTATTCACATTCATAGAACCCAAGTTTGTTTTCTGCCATGGAGAACCAAGTTGTTTTATTGGTTCAAACTGTCACATGGTTTTTTTCACAGGGCTAGATCTCTTGGGCAAGGAGTCTCACAGCAGCTGAGCAAACACTCTGGGGTTATATGTAGTTCAAGACCACCACAAGGGTTGCTGGAGGAGGGTAGGCCAGCCACTCTGTGGGATCTGAGGGAGTGGCTTCTGAGAATTAGTTGGTCTCAGAGGCCACATAAGCCTGACCGTGCATACCCACCTTCAGTCTGGTCATAAATCCCCACCAGGGTGCTGAGGATCCCAGATCAGCAAGGTATCACAAACCCCCCACCCCCAATCAGGTTAACCCTGGGATCCTCTGCCATGCCCCTGTCAGCCAGCCAAGACACTGACACTCAATACTTGGCTCTACCTCCCAGAGAACTGCTTCTCAGGCCTCCTATGGCTGTCCCACGGTAGTTTTGGCCCAAATCATTTCCTGCTACATTTCCTTTCTCCATTGCCGTGTAGAAAAGTGTGATGGGGCATGAAAAATAGAACTGTGAGCCAAATAACACTATTTGAAATAACTCTATTTGAAAGGAATGATCTGGTATCCTTCAATAAAAAATAATTGTGCTTGTAATATCAAATCTTTGGCTGCAGACTTGCAAAAAACCCAAAAGACCGTGGGATGGAGTGGTATAGACTACAGTGTGGTAGAGAATAGACACGAGAGATGGGAAGTACCAGGGAAGAGAAAGTTCCTAATTGGAAGCTGTGGTTCAAGTGTTCTTGAAGGCACTCAGTTATAGTCAAGGCCTCTCCATGACACAAAAGGGTGAGGTGAGGTTAGTGATACATATAATCCCTGTTTATATTAAGTCTATAAAATTAATTATACTAGTTAACTAATAATTAGTTTGTTTTATTAAGAATGGTTAGAAACCATTCTCATATCTTGTAGTACATTCATTATTAACAGAAATATTTGTAAACTAAGGTTGCTATGTATATGAATGTAGTATTAGTTCTAAATATTCTTGGCTGGTAATTCAATTAGAAAGCAGTCATTCTCTTCTCTAACATGTGCACTCATGTACATATACATAGCACCCAAAGAAGGACTGAAAAGAGAAAGATGAGTAAGGAAAAACAACTAAGGAAAAAGTAAGGCAGAATTGAAAATCAAAACAAAATTACATCTGAAATGATGTGATTAATAAAGTAGCCAAAGAAAGGCACTCAAATATCAAAGTAATACAAGAACAGAGACATTTGCCAAAGTTCCAAGTAGAATAAGGGAATCATTTCACCATACAACTACAACAATATACACACAACTAGTCTTCCTTTCTAGTCATAACAAAAATTACTTGAAACATATACAGAATGAAGGAAAGAATTCTGGTTTTGAATACTGAGAATTCAAGGAAAATAAAGCTATTTCCTCCAAAGGCTGAAAATCTTACATATATATATACACACATATGTATATATATATATATATATACATATATGTATATATATATTCTGTGAGTATATAAGTAAAATTCCTTTTATCTCTTTCATCTCGAGAGGCTGAAATAATTTAATCTTCTTGCAAAGTTTTTTAAAAAGGGACTGTAAATGTTCACATTATTAAGCATGTATTTAATGGAGAAAAAAGAACAAGAAGAAAAATTTCAGCTGAGGTATTTTTGCCAAGAAAAGATCTCCAGTGTGAATTTTGTGATGGTTTGGAAAAACTAGAATAAGGCATGTTCTATGTAGATTAATGCTGTTTGGAAAGTTGTAATTGGATTTTAAATCCATTTTATGATAGTGACAAGTCACTTCAGGTTTTTCCAGCAGAATCCAAATAACAACAGAAGAATCCAGCAGTTATCACTTTAACCAAGTGACCAAATATAGGATCCCCAGTAATAGAACAAATTGTTATGATATGACTCTAAATATGATGATATTGGAAGTATATAACATAATCTATATTGTATTCTCCCAAAAATGTTTAACCTAAATATTAGCACAAGAAAAAAATCAAATCCAGATTGTGGAACATTCTCTAAAACACTTTGCTCTAACCCTTCAAAAATGTTAATGCTATGAAAGACAAACAGGAGAGGGAACTATTCTAGATTAAAGGAAACTAAAGAGACATGACAACCACATGCAATGTGATATGGGTTGGATGTTTGTTTCCTCCAAATCTCATATTGAACTATAATCCCCCAAGTTAGAGGTGGGGCCTAGTGGGAGGTGTTGGATCACGGGGCGAATCCCTCATTAATGTCTTAGTGCCATTCTCATGATAATGAGTGAGTTCTCTGAGTTAGTGTGAGACCTGGTTGCTTAAAAGAATATTACACCTCTCTCTCTCTCTCTCTCTCTCTCTCTCTCTCTCTCTCTCTCTCTCGCTGTCTCTCTCAGTGTCTCTCTCGCTCTATCTCTTTCATGTGCTGGCTCTGTCTTTGCCTTATGCCAGCATTGTAAGCTTCCTGAGCCCCTCACCAGAAGCAGTTGCTGACACTATGCTTTGTATATAACCTGCAGAACCACGAAACAATTCTAGTATATAGGTTTTCATTGTACTATTCTTTCAACTTTTGAGTAGGGTTGAGATTGTTTAAGGACACTGGGTTATTAAATAGTAAAAGAGGACTATTTTTCTCTTGTTTTTTTTTTTTTTTTTTTTTTTTTTTTTTTTTTTTTTTTTTTTTTTTTTTTTTTTTTTTTTTTTTTTTTTTTTTTTTTTTTGGGAGGTGGGAGGGGAAGTTCCTGTGAAGACCAGAAAACCTGCTAGACAAATTCTGAAAGAACTGTAACTCTCTGTGTTTCAGGTAATAAGTGTAGAAAAGGGACAATACATTGTCTCCATTTTGTAATTTCTACTATACCCTCACAGATCTAAGTGCTTAGCATCACTGGTTATAAAATAAAAGATAATCAGATACTATATGCCTTTTAAAGAATACACCATTACTATGAAGTAGTCCTGTCAAAAAAATCAAACCTAAAATTGACCAAAGACCTAGATTAGTCATTTGCAAGCATCAGGATTACGATAACCTAAGAGGCTTGTTAAATCAGATTGCTGGACTGCAAGTCCAGAGTTTCTGATGAAATAGGTTTAGGATAAAGTCCAATCATTTTCATTTCTAACAAGTGGGAGTGCTGAGCCTACTCCATAATCACCTTTTGAGAGCAAATTTAATAGATTAACCTGCTAATTTACAGAAACTGCAAAGGACAGAGGAACATGATAAATAATACCATGGGGATGCTGTCAACAAAACCAGACTGTAGGCAAGTCTAAAAGAAAACACACTCTATCTGTCTTAAATAAATAAGTTGCAATTTAAATAAAGATGAAAGGGGAATACATATGTTAAAGAAGATTTAAGCCAGGCCCCATAGCTCATGCCTATAATTCCAGCACTCTGGGAGGCCAAGGCAAGTGGATTCTTTACTTGAGCTCAGGAGTTCAAGACCAGCATGGTCAACACAGTGAAACTCTGTCTCTACAAATAAATACAAAAAATTAGCAGGGTGTCATGGTGTGCACAGATCACCTGAGCCCAGGAGGCCGAGGCTGCAGTGAGCCCTGATCATGACACTACACCCCAACCTGTGGGAAAAAGCGAGACTCTGTCTCAAAAAAAAAAAAGAGAGAGAGAGAGAGATTTAAAGGATATGCCAATCAATTGCAATATGTAAAATTCTAGATTCTTAACATTTCTTTTTAAAAAATATTTATTACATTTAAGAGAAAATTAGAAATTTGGCAATAGACTGGATGAATTATTACTTTTATAGATATGTTAGTTGTTTTTTTTTTTTTTTAAGAGAGTTCTTCCAGCACTTTGGGAGGCCAAGGCCGGCAGATTGCTTGAGTCCAGGAGTTTGAGAGCTGCCTGGAAACACAGTGAAACCCTGTCTCTACAAAAAATAAAAAAATTAGCTGGGTGTGCTGGCACACACCTATAGTCCCAGCTACTGGGGAGGCTGAGGCAGGAGAATCACTTGAGTCTGGGAGGCAGAGGTTGCAGTGAGCTGGGATTGTGTCACTGCACTCCAGCCTGGATGAAAAAGTGAGAACCTATCTCAGAAAACAACAACAAAAAATCCTTTTATGATGCCAGGCATGGTGCCTCACACTTGTAACCCCAGCACTTTGGGAGGACAAGGTGGGTGGATCACCTGAGGTTGGGAGTTCGAGACCAGCCTGACCAACATAATGAAACCCTGTCTCTACTAAAAATGCAAAATCATCTGGGCGTGCTAGTGTATGCCTATAATCCCAGCTACTCGGGAAGCTGAGGCAGGAGAATCACTTGAACCTGGGAGGTGGAAGTTGCAGTGAGCTAAGATGGCACCATTGCACTCCAGCCTGGGCAACGAGAGTGAAACTCTATCTCAAAAAAAAAAAAAACATCCTTTTTTGTTGGTGCCAGCATGTCTTCCAGGCATATTCAAAGTACACATGATGATTTCTTCATTATTTTGACATTTAAGATGTCAAAATACTAAACTACCAAACACACAATCAATATAAGTTTTGTTTTAATCACAGGCAAAAATATAAAAAATAATTTAGTTTAATTGTGAAAATATCACATATAAAGAATATATTATAATAATAGCAGCCTTGGAGGCAGGTGCATAATGTCATGAAAAATCTTGTCCAGCTCATTAAATAAAAATCCACAATCCTTGGGAGAAAAAAGAATATATTATCAATGTATAGCTTAAAAAATAACAATAAAATGAAGACCTGTGCATCCATCACCCAGCTTAAGAAATAGAATACTATCAGGACCTCTAGAAGATCCTGAGGGCTCCATATAAATAACCTCCCCATAACTGTCCCTGGAAGTATGATGAAATTTGAGCTAACCATTTCTTTGCAGAACTACATGCTTTTGCTGCCTGACACTATAGTTTTATCTGTTTAGATACTTATATCAATAGAATAATACATATGCATTTTTCTGTGTATTATTTATTGTTGCTGTTGTACAACCTTATATGTTTGAGATGTAGCCATGTAAATATATGCGGCAGTAATCCCTCTATATTCACTGCCATATAGTATTCATTTGAACAGATAGTTCAAGATTTATCCATTTTTGTGTTGATGGATGTTTCATCTCTTCTTTTCCATATTTTCAACCACCTTATTTGATTGAGCTATTACCTCCATTACAAATTTACAATAGAATAGTGATGGAGATCTTCCTGACTTCAGTGGAACGTTTCCCATTAATCATGATGCTAGTTTTGGGGCTGAAATATACATTTATATCATGGTAAAAAAGGTATCCATATATTGCTATTTAATTGAGTGTTTTTGTCAAAAATGATTGCTGAGTTTTGGCAGATGCCTGTTCAGCATTTATGGAGATGATGGTGTGATTTTTCTCATTAGTTCTTCCAATTTAATAATTTTTAATATAGAAGTGTCATTGATTCATGAAATGAATTCCCCTTGCTAATGACACTTGAATCTTAAAATTTGTTCCTAGAACTTATTTAGGAGTTTAGTATCAATATCTACAAGTCAAATTGATCTGTAGGTCTTTTCTTTAAAACAATATGTCAGAATTTGGAATCAATGTCATCTTCATGTCATAAATAATTTGGAATAGTACTTTTTTAAATGCTGTGGGCTGTCTAAATAGCACTAATATTGTCTTCCCTTTAAAGACTTGGTGTAACTTTCCATACAAACAAATGGGTCTAAAGCTTTTCTTTATTAATTTTCTCTATTTCTTCTAAGGAGGTCATTTTGTTTAGATTTGCCTATGTCTTTTCTGATTTCAGTGTGGATATGTTATATTTTCTTAGATAAAAGTTATTGTTGCTCAGGTGTCATGGCTATACCTATGATCCCAACACTTTGTGAGGCCAAGGTGGGAGGATCACTTGAGCTAGGAGTTGGAGAAAAGCCTGGGCAGTATACAAAACCTTGTCTCTACAGAAAATACAAAAATTAACCAGACACAGTGGGTGGTGTCTGTGGTTCCAGCTACTTGGGCGGCTGAGGTGGGAGGATCATTTGAGCCTGGGAGGTGGAGGGTACAGTGAACCAAGATTGAGCCACTGCACTCCCAGCCTGGGTAACAGAGCCAGACTCTGTCTCAAAGAAAGAAAGAAAAAAAACGGTTATTCTTCTCATTCAGATTTCCAAATATGTTTTCATGGAGCTGATGAAGTTCTCATGATTCTTTTAATTTCCTGTTTCTGTCTTTATTTCCCTATTATTTCTTCTTTTATTTGGGTTTTTTGTTGCTTTTTTGATTAGCTGACTTAGTATTTTATCTATATTATTGTTGTTTTAAGGAACTGTTTATATTTAGTTATTAGTATTATGTTTCCATGTTCTAAATCACTAATTGTTATTTAATTCTTCCATTTGCTTTGCTTATTTTTTTCTTTTTCATCCAGATGCTAAAACTTTATTAGTTTTTCACTCTTTGAATTCTAAGAAAATTATTTAAAGCTATTGAATTTTCCTCTAAATGTTGCTTTAGTTCTATCCCATTTATACAGATATTTACTATTCCCATTATTGTTCTTTTATAGAAGTTCTATGATACTAGTTTGTGTTTCTTTGTTAACCCAGTTGTTTAAAAAAGAACTGAAATTTTTTCATGAATTAATTTGTAGTTTATAATCTTAGTCATTGTATTACATAATGTTGGTTGTATTTTTTCTGCATTTTAGAATTTAATGAGTTTTTTTAATTGAACTAACATCACAGTTACTTTTTTATATATATTGGGAAAGCAAATAAAACATATTTTTTATATTTTAAGAGTACAGATTTTGAGAAATATATGTGTATATATGTATCTTATCTATCCTATTAACTGTTTTCTTTTTAGTTCTTTATATCTTTATTTATGGTCCTTTTGACTTACATTGACTGCTTCTTCCCTTCCAAACACATGGCAGAAATGTCCCTCCCAACCCCTTTTAGGTTAGAGATAGCTATATTAACTGTTTGGGATGATAAAATGTAAGCCAAAGTAATGTTCATCATTTCAGGTAGAAGCCTTTACAGGCTGATGCACAATTTATCATGTTCCCATTTGCTTGCCACAATATCCAAAAGAGAACATTTCAAATAAAGGAGGATACATCAGCTTGCATACCTCAGTAAAGAAGACATTGAGAACAGGTCCCTGCTGACCCATGATGGACATGTAGTATGAGCAAGAATTAAGTCTTTGTTAGTTTAAGCTACTGAGATATAAGGATGTGTTTATTATTTAGCAGAATAAACATAACCTACTCTGCCCTATTATAGAGTAAGGAGTGCAACAGTCTTCAAGTTAGGTTGATTCAGCAGCCCAGTGACATTTATCAAAGACTCGATTTTTCCACTATTCACTCTTTTTTTTTTTTTTTTTTTT
>PVKP010026542.1:0-22315 GCA_004027715.1 Plecturocebus donacophilus | reverse complement strand
AGGAAAGGACATAGCAAAAAAGAGAAAACTTCAGACCAATATCCCTAATGAACATTGATGCAACAATCCTCAACCAATTACTAGCTAACCAAATGCAACAGTATATCAAAAAGGTAATACACCATGATTAAGTGGGTTTCGTATCAGGGATGCAGGGCTGGTTTACCATACCCAAGTCAACAAATATAATACACCCTATAAACAGAAGTAAAAACAAAAATCATATGATCATTTCAATAAATGCAAAAAAAGCATTTGAGACCAGGCGTGGTGGCTCATGCCTGTAATCCCAGCATTTGGGAGGCTGAGGCAGGCAGATCATTAAAGGTCAGGAGTCTGAGACCAGCCGGCTAATATGGCAAAACCCAGGTCTCTACTAAAAAACACAAAAACTTAGCAAGGTGTAGTGATGCATGCCTGTAATCCCAGCTACTAGGGAGGCTGAAGCAGGAGAATAGCTTGAATTTGGGAGGCAGAGGTTGCAGTGAGCCGAGATCATGCCACTGTACTCCAGCCTAAGCAACAGAGTGAGACTCTGTCTCAAAAAACAAAAAAAAAGCATTTGATGACAAAATCCAGCATGTTTTTATGATTAAAACCCTCAGCAAAATGGGCATAGAAGGGACATACCTTAACGTAATAAAAGCCATCTATGACAAACCCACAGCCAACATTATATTGAACAGTGAAAAGCTGAAAGTGTTTCCCCTGAGAACTGGAACAAGACAAGGATGTCCACTTTCACCAACTCCATGGCCCTAGCCAGAGCGATCAGACAAGAGAAAGAAATAGAGAGCATCTAAATCAGTAAAGAAGAAGTCAAGCTGTTACTGCTCACCAATGATATGACCATATACTTAAAAAACCCTTAAGACTTATCTAAAAAGCTCCCAGAACTGATAAATGAATTCAGTAAAGTTTCAGGATACAAAATCAATGTACACAAATCAGTAGCACTACTAGACACCAACAACGACCAAGCTGAGAATCAAATCAAGAACTCAACCCCTTTTACAATAACTTCAAAAAAACAAAATACTTAGGAATATACCTAACTAAAGAGGTGAAAGATCTCACAAGGAAAACTACAAAGCACTGCTGAAAGAAATCATAGAAGACACAAACAAATGGAAATACATCCCATCCTCATAAATGGGTAGAATCAATATTGTGAAAATGACCATACTGCCAAAAGCAATCTACAAATTCAATGCAATTCCCATCAAAATATTATCATCTTTCTTCACAGAACTAGAAAAACAATCCTAAAATTCATATGGAATAAAAAAAAAGAGCCCACAGAGCCAAAGGAAGATTAAGCAAAACAAGACATCTAAAGGGATCACATTACCTGACTTCAAACTATAGTACAAGGCTGTAGTTACCAAAACAGCATGGTATAAGTATAAAAACAGCACATAGACCGATGGAACAGAATAGAAAACCCAGAATTAAAGCCAGATACTTACACCCAACCAATCTTTCACAAAGCAAACAAAAACACAAAGTGGGGAAAGGACAACCTATTCAACAACTGGCGCTGGGATAATTGGCAAACCACATGTAGGGGAATGAAACTGGATCCTCTTCTCTCCCCTAACACAAAAATCAACTCAAGATGGACCAAAGACTTAAACCTATGACCTGAAACCATAAAAATTCTAGAAGATAACACTGGAAAAACCCTTCTAACACTGGCTTAAGCAAAGACTTCATGACCAAGAAACCAAAAGCAAATGCAACAAAAACAAAGATAAATAGATGGTACTTAATTAAACTAAAAAACCTTCACACAGCAAAAGAAATAATCAACAAACAGACAACCCACAGAGTGGGAGAAAATCTTCACAAACTATGCATCTGACAAAGGACTAATATCCAGAATCTACAGGGAACTCAAAACAAATCAGCAAGAACAAAACAAACAATCCCAACAAAAAGTAGGCTAAGGACATGAATAGACAATTCTCGAAAGGAGATAAACACATGTCCAGCCAGGCATGGTGGCTCACACCTGTAATCCCAGCACTTTGGGAGGCTGAGGCAGGCAGATCACCTGAGGTCTGGAGTTTGAGACTATCTTGAACAATATGGAGAAACCCTGTCTCTAATAAAAATACAAAATTAGCCAGGCATGGTGGCACATACCTGTAATCCCAGCTACTTGGGAGGCTGAGGCAGGAGAACAGCTTGAACCTGAGAGGCAGATGTTGCAGTGAGCCGAGATTGCACCATTACACTCCAGCCTGAGTAACAAGAGTGAAACTCTGTCTCAAAAAAAAAATAAACAAATGTCCAACAAACATATGAAAAAATACTCAGCATCACTAATTATTAGGGAAATGCAAATCAAAAACCACAATGTGAAAACACCTTACCCCTATTATGAACATAATTTAAAAATAAAAAAATAACAGATGTTGGTGTAGATGTGGTATAAAGCTTTTATATACACAGCTTTTACACTGCTGTTAGGAATGCAAACTAGTACAACCACTATGGAAAACAGTGTGGAGGTTCCTTGAAGAACTAAAAGTAGAACTACCATTTGACTCAGCAATCCCATTACTGGGTATCTACTCAGAGGAAAAGAAGTCATTAGACACTTGCACACTCATGTTTTTAGCAGCACAACTGCAGTTGTAAAAATATGGAACTAGCCTAAATGCTCATCAACCAATGAGTAAATAAAGAAAATGTGGTGTGTGCATACATATATGTGTGTGTGTGTGTGTATGTGTATGTATATACATATATATACATATGTGTGTGTATACACACACCATGGAATACTACTCAGCCATAAAAAGGAACAAAATAATGGCATTTTCAGCAACCTGGATGGAGCTGGAGATGATTATTCTATATGAAGTAACTCAGGAATGGAAAACCAAATACCATATGTTCTCACTTATAAATGAGAGCTAAGCTATGAGGACACAAAGGCGTAAGAATGATACAATGCACACAGAGACTCAGGAGGAAGGGTGCAGAGTGAGGGGTAAAAGACGATGCATTGGGTGCAGTGTACACTGCTTGGGTGATGAGTCCACCAGAATCTCAGAAATGACCACTAAAGAACTTATACCTGTAATCAAACACCACCTGTTCCCCCAAAACTACTGAAATAATAATTTTGAAGACACACATACACACAAAAGAAACAGAATTATATTTGTATCAGCTGGACATGGTGGTTCATGCCTACAATCCCAGCACTTTGGGAGGCTGAAGCAGGCAGATTGCTTGAGTTCCTGAGTTCAAGACCAGCCTGGGCAACATAGCAAAACCTCATCTCTACAAAAAATACAAAAAAAAATTAGCTGGACACTGAGGCACATGCCTGTAGTTCCAGCTACTTGGGAGGTTGAGGGAGGATGGCTTGCGCTGGGGAGGCAGAGGTTGCAGTGAGCTGAGATTGCATCATTGCACTCCAGCCTGGGCAACAGAGGCAGACCTTGTCTCAATAATAATAATAATTATTATTATTATATTAATCTATTTTTGAACACATTAAAAGCTAGAAGCTTTTTTGTTGTAGAGTAAGTTTGCTTATAGTATTCGTTTTCCTAAGTGATGTGAAGAAAAGGTCTTTTAATGAAATTCCTAGTTTCTCATCTCTAATAGAATAAATGAATGCTTCTGACACTGCTAGTCGACTCTAAGTCTTTTTGGGCCTGAGTTAAGCACTTATTTAACAACATCTCTATAAATTTCAAAAGAAAGCACTGAAGCAAAGAAGACACTCTTCTTTTTGAATCCTTGAATGAATGCTTGCTCATTTTACTAGAAAAACTTCATTACTCCCAAAAGAAGAAATGTCTTTTACTTTAGTCTTTGTATTGGATTGCTTATTCTCAATATGCCAAAATAGTAACCTAAGGCTGTCAATAGATTTACAAAAAAAAAAAGTGTCATATATACTTCACCAACAGGACTCACTTTTCCAGAAAATCTTAATCATTTTACCTTTTGCAGCAAGATTTCTAGATGCTGAATTTCTATTAAGACTCTTAGATTTTAATTTTTTTCTTTCTTCTTTAATGTGCTTTTCTTTTTGACATAAGTTCTCTTCCCTCTGAATTTTTTTTTGTTTCTCAGCTTTTCTTTGATATTCTTTCCAGGCTTCCAGTTCTTTAGTGGCTTTTATCCGTTCATTTTCTTTCATATCTTCTATTTTTTTCCTCTCTTCTTCTTCAATCTATAAAAATTGCAATTACCAAATTCTTTAAAATACATAAAAGCAACATTTATTTAAATGAGAAATTCATTACAATAATTAATTACTCATCCCTCTAAACTGTTGCCTTCGTATCTGTAACAATAGATGGTAGTGAATTATAAATTAAAATGGGAAAAGTAAATGATTCAGGATAATAACCATAGGTGTTGGAGTCATGGAACAAAGGTTTTAGTGCCAGATCTACCATTAGCTATATGATCTTAGGTAATTACTTTCCCCAACCTCAGTTTAATTATATGTGAAATGTGGGCAGGCATTCAATTAGATGATATCCAAGGTCTCAGAAGAAAAAAATAATAAACATTTATTATTCTAGGAGTTAAGCCACTTCTCTTAAAATCTACACACACACACACCAGCACATATATACAAACATTTGCTTTTCAACTCATCCCAAGTCCTACCTTGTCAACCAAAGCTGTGCCAGAATGAGGGAACAGTAGAAAAGGAAACAGGAAGGATGAACAAGACGGTCTATCTCTGGTAGGTGGAAATATTTGAAGTCTCAATCCTGCTACAAAACCGATGTTTGCACTATCAGTTGTCTGACACTTTCAAAGAGCTAAATATCAGACGAATTCGAAAGCAGTATCTTGTACAGGTGGGTGGCAACTTTTCTCCCTTTCACAAACTTTCCTCATATGGGCAAGAAAAATAAAAGACTGTGAAATACAGTACCTAGTTGGTGTACATGATTGACTCCATGTATCTGATTTTCTTATGGTAAGAAAAATTTCTCACCTCTATCCACTAAAGAAGAACTTTCTTCAATCATCAAAATGTCTGTGCTATCCAGTATAGTAGCCACTAGCCACAGATGGCTAATTAAGTTCTTCAAATGAGGCTACTGTGACTCAGGAACTGAATATCTTATTTTATTTAAGTTTCATTAATGTATATTTAAATTAATTTACATTTAAATAGGACATATGAAGTGCTTCTAGAATACAGATATGCTAGGATGAAGGTCCCCAAAAGGCTATATTACTTTAAAATACAGGTCTAACATTACGGGTATGAAACCTGTGCACTGAAAGGTGCTCTATAATATCTATATGACATAATATGTTCTTCTAGAAGACCGATTATTTTCCTGTGAGATGCTGACTTTAAAATAAATTTCACAGGACAGTGAATGAAAATGTCCTGTAGTCCCAATTTTACCTCAGGCTTAAATTAAGCCCAGAAGATGCTGATTGCTACATACTCTTAAGTTCACAGAGTTGCCAATGAGCTGCCAACAGACTGAACCAGGAAGAATCTACACATGGCAATGAAACAAAATTTAAATGCCTGACAATAAAGCATGATGAACACTCAGTGTTAGAGAGGAAGCCACAGCCTAAAAGAAGATGACTTCACCCAGCTTAATAATATGTCTGCCTTTTGTCAGACACCCTCACCCATCACAATCCCTACAAGAAGAATGAATTTTACATGAAGTTTTTAAAAATGGGTAAGACTAAGTCTTAATTACCAAAAATGAGACTTCTTACAACTAAAAACAACAAGAAAGTTCTGATATAGCCAAGATGTAGTTAAGGAAACTATATCTATAATTTTAATTTATAATAAGCTATATTAGAGACAGAAAGCCCAGCTCTTTAGAAAGTAGTGGTGAAGAGGAGAAACCAAGAATGGCTTCACAAAGTAGGTAACAGAAGGAACTACAATGAAGAGAAAAGCATGAAGAAGGAAATAACACAAAGCTTCTGATAAAAAGAAAAGAGAGACTACGTGTACCAAAAAACAAACAAACAAACAAATAGAGTGTACAGAGAAAAAAACAAACTGTTTATTCCTCTTCTATACTTTCACAGCACTCCATAGTTCACTTCTAGTCACCAAATTTGTGGGTTTTTCCTACACTGACCAATTCTCCACCACCAGTTATGTGTCCTGTAATTCAATTCTCACATTATCTACCTGGAGTTAGCATTAGATCCCACAGGTTACAGACTCAATCCCACAAGACTGTTCCCACTCAGCTGCTAATCATAAGTCCAGGCCTCCCACATTTCTGACCAATTGGCTATAAATTGTGGGTTCTTAAACCTCCTCCTCAGGTTTGACCACTGAATGGCTCTCACAGGAATCAGAGAAATACTTTACTTATATTTAACCTTTCTTTCTTCTTGAGATGGAGTTTCACTCTTGTTGCCCAGGCTGGAGTGCAATGGCGCGATCTTGGCTCACTGCAACCTCCACCTCCCAGGTTCAAGCAATTCTCCCACCTCAGCCTCCCAAGAAGCTGCGACTACAGGCTCACCATCATATTCAGCTAATTTTTGTATTTTTAGTAGAGACGGGGTTTCACCATGTTGACCAGGATGGTCTCAATCTCTTGACCTCGTGATCTGCCCGCCTCGGCCTCCCAAAGTGCTGGGATTACAGGTGTGAGCCTGTAATATTTACTCATTTTTAATAAAAGCATACAACTCAGGAATTGGTAAATGAAAGAGATGTCTAGGGGAAGATATTGGGGAAGGAACAGAGTTTCCATGCCTTCTCCTTCCAAGTGTTCAGCAACCCAGAAGTTCTCCAAACCTCATAGCTCCAGGAATTTTATGTAGGCTTTATCTAGTAGGCATGACTGATTTATTCATTCATTCATTCATTCATTCATTCATTCATTTAAAGACAAGGTCTTGCTCTGCCACCCAGGGTGGACTGCAGTGGTGCAATCATGGCTTACTGCAGCCCCAACTTCCTGAGCTCCAATGATCCTCCAGTTCAGCTTTCCAGGTAGCTGGGACTACAGGCATGTGCCACCACACCTGACTAATTTTTTTTTATATATAAAGATGGGGTTTCACCTTGTTGGCCAGGCTGGTCTTAAACTCCTGGGCTCAAGTGATCCACCTGCCTCAGCCTCCCAAAGTGCTGGGATTTATAGAAGTGAGTCACAATGCCTGGTGGATTTTTTTTTTGTTGTTCTGTCACCGAGGCTGGAGAGTGCAAGGGCGCAATCTTAGCTCACTGTAGTTTCCACTGTGCCTGGCCAGAAAACAAATTTTTTAAAAATTTATTTTCTGCTCTTTATTTAACAACCTAAGATTTTTAAAGAAGCAATGATTTTCAATGTAAAATCATAACACATATTGTTGGGATTGCAACAAATATACATGCATATATAAATACATACCTGAATGGCACTAATAGCCCAAAGATAGGAGTAGAAAATGGAATTCTATTAGAGCAAGTTGCAATATTTAACCTTCCAGCAATTACTAGAACTGAGTCACTATTAACCTGAAGTAGATGGTGATCAGTTAAAGAAACATAGAACGACCACTGAAAAATAAATTTTAAAAATGTTTTAATGTAAAGAGCTTAGAAGGTATCACTACCGGCTGGGTGTGGTGGCTTAGGCCTATAAACCCAGCACTTGGAGAGGCTGAGGCAGGTGAATCACATGAGGTCAGGAACTGGAAATCAGCCTGGCCAACACGGTGGAAACTCATCTCTACTAAAAATAAAAATTAAAAAATTAGCCAGGCAAAATGGCAGGCGCCTCTAACCCCAGCTACTTGGGAGGCTGAAGCATGAGAATTGCTTGAGTCCAGGAGGTGGGGGCTGCAGTGAGCTAAGATTATACCACTGCACTCCAGCCTGGGCAACAGAGCAAGACTCAGTCTCAAAAAAAAAAAAAAAAAAAGTTGTCACTTTTATCCTCACAGTAGGAAATAGAAAAATGTTGGAAAAATTAAAATTTACAAGTTTTCTTAGACCGATCAGAAAAATGAGGGCAGGCCAGGCGTGGTGGCTTATATCTGTAATCCCAGCACTTTGGGAGGCTGAAGCAGGTGGATCACCTGAGATCAGGAGTTTGAGACCAGCCTGGCCAACATGGTAAAACCCTGTCTCTACTAAATATACAAAAATTAGCCAGGAGTGGTAATGCTTGTCTGTAATCCCAGCTACTCTGGAGGCTGAGGCAGGAGAATCACTTGAACCCGGGAGGCAGAAATTGGAGTGATCCAACATCATGACACTGCACTCCTGGGTGACAGAGCAAGATTCTGTCTCAATAAATAAATAAATAAAGTAATATTATGAATAAGTACATACCCACAAATTTGTTAACATAGATGAAATAGACCAATACCTTGAAAAACACAAACTACCAAAACTCACATGAGGAAAAAGATAGCCTGAGTATCTCTACAGCTGTTAAAATGATTGCTAATTAAAAGTCTTCCAAAAAAGAAAGCACAAAGCTAAATGGTCTTACTCATGAATTCTATCAAATAGTTACTGACCCCAGAGACGTTAAAAGTGTTATGAGGGAATATTATGAACTTTATGCCAATAAATTAGAAAATGTAGGTGATATGAACAAATTCCTAGAAAAACAGGCTGACAGAAGAAGAAAGAAAATCTGATCAAGGATCATCTCGATGGATGCAAAAAAGCACTGAACTAAATCTAACACCTACTTATGAAGAAAAACCCTCACAATAAGCTAGGAATGAAAGAGAACTACTTCGTGCTAATAAAAGGGTATTTATGAAGATTTTGGAGCATCATATTTAATGGTGAAAGACTGAATGCTTTCTTCCAACTAGGATCAGGAAAGATCTTATTTGGAACATGACAAGAATGTCTAGTTTAATCATTTCTTTTTTTCTTTCTCTCTTCCTTTTTCTTTCCTACTTTCTCTCTTTCTTTCAGACAAGGTCTTGCTCTGTTGCACAAGCTGGAGTGCAGCAGCATGATCATAGCTCACTGTAACCTTGAACTCTTGGGCTCCAATAATCCTCCTGCCTAAGCTACCTGAGTAGCTAGACTATAGCCACACATCACCATACCTGGCTAATTTATTTTACTTTATGTTTTGTAGAGACAGGTCTGGCTATGTTGCCCACGCTGGTCCCAAATTCCTGGCATCAAGTGATCCTCTCACCTAGACCTCCCAAAGTGTTGGGATTACAGGCATGAGATGCCATACTGAGCCCTTGCTCGAACCATTTCTAACTGTATGCAATTTGTTAGCATATAAGAATCAACCTGTGAAAATACTGGCTTACTATAATTACTAAACAGAAGACATCTGAAATTCTCATACTACTTCATAAGTATGACTTTTACAATCTTCAAGCAAATTCTGCTTATTGAGTCAAAAATGTAAGGCAAGAATATCTTAAAGTTTTATCTTCCATGTGTAGTGGTATATCATCCTAACCACGAGTTCCCTTTAAGCTCAACAAATTAAAGCATTAATTAAGCTTAAAATTTAATAAATATGTGATACTGTTTTAGAATTTCTTTTGGGCAACTGTTAACTTCTGGAATTGAATTATTTACTTGTTTATATTCTGTAGAAATGAGAATCTGGTGTTTAGATTTTATAGGTATTTGTTTCAGGCAAAGCTAAAAAGTAACAAAACTGATTTTCATTTCAATTTCTATCTCTTCTAGCTATGAACTGAATTGTGTGATTTCTACAAATTCAGCATTGAATTTCTAATCCCCCCCCAGTGTAGCTGTCTTTGGAGACAGGGCCTAAAAGGAAGTAATTAAGCAAAAAGAGTGGGGCCCTGATATAACAGAATTAATGTCTGTATAAGAAGAAACACTAGAGAGGTAATTATCTCTCTTTCCACCATATTAGGACACAGTGAGAAGAAGGCTGTCTGCAAGCCAGGAAAAGAGCCCTCACCAGAAACCAAATCAGCCAGCATGTATATCCTGGACTTCACAGCCTCCAGAGCTGTGAGAAAATAAATTTCTATTTAAAGCATGCATTCTCTGATATCTTGTTATGGCAGCACAAGCAGACTAAGACATTTCTTTTTTCCTTTTGTCAGATTTTCAAATAGGTAAAAGGTGGCCCAAAGGTAGCAATGAGAGCTAGCTATAAGGAGAAGAAATGGCTAATTCTCAAATTTCAAAATCAAATTCATGAATAGGTGAGAGGAATTTGTTCAGCCTTCCAGCAAATTAAGACTTTGGCTATTCTGCCTTTCAGTTTCTTAATTGATATCTGGACTTACTTTATAAAGCATAAAAATGTATAAAATGAATTGGATACCACGTATGTACACAAGGATAAGAGTGAACTCTTACTATACTAGTTAGCTCCATCTCTCCTTGAACAAAAGTTATTATGTGATAGAAAATACGGCCAGGTGCGGTGGCTGATGCCTGTAATCCCACCACTTTGGGAAGCTGAGGTGGGTGGATCACCTGAGGTCAGGAGTTCAAGATGAGCCTGGCCAATATGGTGAAACCCTATCTCTACTAAAATACAAGAATTAGCCAGGTGTGGTGGCGCACACCTGTAGTCCCAGCTACTCGGGAGGCTAAGGCAGAAAAATTGCTTGAATCCAGGGGGCGGAGCTTGCCGTGAATGGAGATCGTGCCACTGCACTCCAGCTTGGGTGACAGAGTGAGACTCTGTCTCAAAAACAACAACAACAACAGAAAAGAAATATTTCAGGTTGAACATGATATCTAGGGAAAAAAAAAGAAAATTATTTGTCTACTCTATGGTTTACACAACACTATCATGATTTGTTTGGTATCTTTTAAAGACTCATCTTCAGCTTACTGACGACAAAAATATTTCTTAAGTTAGTAAGTTTAACACACATAGAGATACAGTACTGTCATATTTAATGTTATGTATGTTTAAAAGCTTCTATTCAATTAGCTTCCAAATTCAAGGAACACAGCTGACAGACTGAAGAACAGAAGAAAAACTGTTAGTTTTTAGGTTTGGACTAACGAAATGAGTTAATATCATACTTTTGTGCCCCACCTATTGTGTTATCCTTGCTCTTCAGTAATAATACTATTTATCTCTGATAACAGGATTTTGCAAGTCATTTCCTTTTTAGAGATGCCCAATTACACTCTGCTATTTCTATCTCAAAAGACCTTGATTTAAGAAGACAGGAACTATTTAATAATATATGTTCCTTCAACTTGTCTCTGAAAAAATGTATTTCTTCTCCCACATTCTTGTTCTTTTTGAGGCTAATACCCTAATACATTATAAATGTATGACTCTATAACATATACATCTTTACTATATTCCTATTTTTAGCTATTAACCATTCAACAGTGCTCAAGCTTAACTTTGAAAATGGCAGACATCTACTTCTATATACAGATGGTTAAAAAAATATATTACCCTAAAATTATCTCCTTATGAAGCTTCAATGACTTCTCAGAATGATCATCAGGGTCTAGTTTTAGGTATCTGGGGAAAGGGGAGATAAAAGACTAATTGTCTTGTGTTTAATTTGTAACAGCTCCGTGGAATCCTGCACAAACTATATGTCTGGAGCTCTGTCAGGTAAAACAGCGTAAGAAATTTTGAAAGAATTTAATTATACCTCTGGGAAAGATGTAGAAGCTTGAAGTAAACAAAAGAGTGGACATATGTAGAACTGATGAAAGTTTATTTCTACACAGGTGCTATGATCTGGGATATACTTACACAAAAAGGACAGTCGTTTTTAGAAAATTTATGAATTTATGTATAAGAAAGACAGCGTCAAAGACACTGCATTTTCTTTCTTTTTTTTTTTTCGAGACAGAGTCTGGCTCTGTTGCCTAGGCTGGAATGCAGTGGCACATTCTCAGCTCAATGAAACCTTTGCCTCCCAGATTCAAGCAATTCTCCTACCTCAGCCTCCCAAGTAGCTGATATTACAGGTGACCCACCACCATGCCCAGTTAATTTTTGTATTTTTAGTAGAGACAGGGTTTTGCCATGTTGGCCAGGCTGGTCTCGAACTCCTGTCCTAAGGTGATCTGCCCACCTCAGCCTCCCAAAGTGCTGGGATTACCAGCGTGAGCCACCGTCCTGGCCAGATACTGCCTTTTCTGATGATATCATGTTAGTGGCTACAATTAATTTCTTATATGCTTAGAAATGTAGTGGCTTTGCAGGGAAAATTAGTAAATTTCTATAGGAGCAAGAGGAAATTAAAAGCATGAAAAATAATCAGAGGAAGGTAAATGTTGCCCCTTTTTCTTTTTAAGTACATGAATGAATGCTTTTTGTTTTGTTTTTTTGAGACAGAGCCTCGCTCTGTTGCCCAGGCCGGAATGCAGTGGCGCAGTCTTGGCTCACTGCAGTCTTTGCCTCCTGGGCTCAAGCAATTCTCCTGCCTTAGCCTCCTGAGTAGCTGGGATTGCAGGCATCTGCCACCAAGCCCGACTAATTTTTTGTATTTTTAGTAGAGACAGGGTTTTACCCTGTTGGCCAGGCTGGTCTTGAACTCCTGACCTCGTGATCTGCCTGCCTTGGCCTTTCTAGTGCTGGGATTACAGCGTGAGCCACCACGCCCAGCCTATGAATGAATGTTTTCTTATTATGAGATATATCTGTATCTATTATTGAGAAAACACAGACAATACAAAAAACAAAAACAAAATGACTAGTGATCTCACCATCCAGTCCATTCTATTTACTTTCCACATATAAGAATAAGATTTTATATAATGACCTTCTCAAATTATTAGATAACACATGCATATGCTACAGTATGAACTATAATGGAAAAGCTAATCTTCAAGTGCATATGAAATTACAAGGGACCCAGAACAGCTAAAATAATCTTGAAAAAGAATAAAATTGAAATCACACTTACTGATTTCAAAACTTCCTACAAAGCTACAGTAACTAACACAGTGTGGTACTCATTTAAGAATAGACATATAGACCAAGAAATAAAACTAAGAGTCAAGAAATAAACACATACATCTCTACGAGCCAACTTAGTTTTGACAAGGGTACCAAGAGACCACTCAACAGGAAGAGAATAGTCTCCTCAATCAATGATGCATGATACATGACTATGTGCATGTAAAAGAAAGAGGCTGGAGCCATACTTCATGTCATATACAAAAATTAACTAAAAATCCACCAATTACCTAGTTACATGGAGTAAAACCATAAAACTCTTAGGAGAAAACATAGGGTAAATATTCTTGCCCTTGGGTTGAGCAATGGATTCTTAGATATGACTGACACCAAGAGCCTGAGTAACAAAAGAAAAAACAGACAAACTAGACTTTGAAAATTTCAAACTCTTATGCATCAAAGGACACTACCAAACTTAAAAAAAAAAAAACCCTAACAAATGGGAAAATATTTGTAAATCAGGTATCTGATAAGGGTCTACTATCTAGGATATATAAAGAACTCTTATAACTCAATAACAAAAATGAAAATAACCCAACTTAAAAATGAGCAAAAGACCTAAATAGATATATCTCCAAAGAAAATACACAAATGATCAAGAAATACATGAAAACATGCTCCACATCACGAGTGTTAGAAAAATGCAAATCAAAAACAAGGATGTTTTTGTTACTTCATATCCACAAGGATCGCAATAAAAAATAAAAAAAAATAGTGAGGCAGAAGAATAGGGTCTGGAGACAGGGAGCCTAGCGCCAACCCATGGCTGACTTATTGGAACTGGACAATGACAAGAGGCCATAGGCCCCTCCCTCTACAAAACCCCCTCTTTCTTACATCACAAATGAGAAATGCCTCTAATTGTTTGCAGATTGAGCCTTCACTTCAGACTCTGATTGGTCACAGGCCAAGCCTTCATTCACATAGGGTGTAACCAATGGGAGGCCTCTACTGGGTACCTAGGAGTGTTACCAAATTCTTTTAGTTTAACACAAACCCTAAAGAATACTGCAATTGGGGCCCTTCAGTCGCCTGCTCAGGGCCGCTCCCACTCTGTGAAGTATACTTTCACTTCAATAAATCTGCACTTTCATTACTTTGTTCTTTTGTTCAACATGCCAAGAACCTAGAAAACTCAGTCAAGACTTTCCATCCAGTACCATATTTTGGTGAGCCAGCCAGAGGGTAAGCCCAGTTGTCTGCAGTTTAGATTTCTTTTTCTCCTTTTTTTTTTTTTTTTGTCTTTCTTTTTGTCAAGACTGTCATTTACAGGCACAGGTCAGTGAGTTAAGAGTCACCAGGGCACCCGCTGCTTGAAGTCTCCTATGACAGGATAACTCAGTCGTGGAAGAGAACATCTAGCTCCTGCCAGGCACAAGACAAATCCATGCAACAGTCAGGTTTATGTATGTGTGGCAATAATGTCTTTGAGATTATTTAATCCTTAATCTAATTTCTACCCTTGCCTTCCTGATGCTTTGTGGGGACCACAGACTGCAAAATTGTTGTTGTAGTTGAGCCCCCCATTGCCATCTGCATGCCTCTTGTATTTATACATGGAAAATGCAAAAAAGAACAAGCTTAGAGAAGACCCCATGTCTTGGTGGTTCTTACTTAAACATTATTTTTCCTGCCCAGACCCCAAAGTAAATTACCAGCTGCAGGGATTCATACACCAGCCTCACTGGCTACAAGAAATATCCCACCAACCTTAATGTTATTAAGATTTTTTGCTACTACCATAACCCTATGAGGAATGCAGGAAGATATGGCCTGCATTGGTGGGATACTAAAGGCCAGGGATTACATCCAGAAACAAAAGGGAAGCTCATAGTAGGCCATAGCCTATGAAGGGAAAACATACAAAGTGGTGCTGGTGCCCATCTAAGGTCAGAGATGGCTGACACTCTAAGACCGGACCCTAAAGTAGGAGGCCCCTGGGGATCCAATGTCAAACCCAAGACTTCCTCAAGAAGATGCCCCAGACAGAAATTTGGCATCAACAAATAAGCCCCCCCTCTTAGGATCCCTCTTCTCTCCTCCCCTCCCCTCCCCTCTCCTTTCCTCTGTTCTACTTCCCTCCCTTCTTTCCCTCCTTTCTTTCTTCCTTTCTTTTTTTCCTTCTCTCTCTCTCTCTTTCTTTTTTTGACAGAGTCTTGCTCTGTTGCCAAGGCTGGAGTGCAGTGTAGTGCGATCTTGGTGCACTGCAACCTCCATCTCCTGGGTTCAAGCGATTCTTCTGCCTTCACCTCCCTAGTAGTTGGGACTACAGGAGTATGCCACTATACCTGGCTAAGTTTTTGTATTTTTCGTAAAGATGGGGTTTCACCATGTTTGCCAGGCTGGTCGCAAACTCTTGACCTCCAGTGATCCACCCGCATTGGCCTCCCAAAGTGCTGGGATGACAAGCATGAGCCATTGCACCTGGCCAAGGATCTCTTCTTTTCCAGATCACTACAGGAAACACTTTATTCCACCTGATTCTCCACTTGGCTGCATCCTCAACCATTGGAATCAATTTGACACTGACAATCTGAGAAGGAAACACTTGATTTTTAATTGTAATACTGCACTTCCCCAGTAAAAGCTGGATAGGAACAATGGCCTATCAATGAGAGCCTTAACTACTACACTATCCTGCAATTAGACTTATTTTCAAAAGGCACAGTAAATGGTCAGAAATATCACATGCTCAAGCCTTTATGGCTATGTATCAGAATCCTTCAATGTGTAAGGCTCCCAAGACTTGCCCTAAAAAGGAGAGCCCCAAGACTGACTGAGCCAGACATGTGAATGATCCCTCTTACAAGGGCCACTTGTCTCTTGGGGGATTCACAGCCACCCCCATACAACCTCTTGCCCTATGCTCCAACCATGCGAGGACAGCCAGAGGAGGAGCAAATTATACAAAGCCCGCAATACAACCAGAGTGGAACACCCTCCTCAGCAGCTCCCCCAGCGCTGCTGCCTCTCAGGGAAGTAGCAAGAACAGAAGGGCCAGTTTGAGTGCAAGTTCCATTTTCCATAACTGATAACCAATAATGTAAAGAAAAGTTGGGAAGGTACTCTGAGGATGCTGGCAAGTTTGAGATGGGTTCTAAACCTTGGCTCTGGTTTTTAAGGTTAGAAGAGGCTACCCTACAGAACAAAATAGTGAAGAAGATATGAAAAGTAGGCATAGCAGCTAAGATTACCAAAGAGGAAAAAAAGCACATTTTGGAAGAGTAGTCTGGCATCAGTATTCCAAGTTTCCACTAATCACCTCACATACCTATACCTCCACCTCAGTCTCTCCCTTTCCGTCAATGACCCTGCCTCTCTTTTTTTTTTTTTTTTTTTTGAGATGAAATTTTACTCTTTGTAACCCAGGCTGGAGTGCCTTGGTGCAATCTCAGCTCACTGTAACCTCCGCCTCCCAGGTTCAGGTGATGCTCCTGCTTCAGACTCCAGAGTAGCTGGGATTAAAGATGCCCACCACCACGACCAGCTAATTGTTGTATTTTTAGTAGAGACAGTGTTTCACCATGTTGGCCAGGCTGGTCTCGAACTCCTGACCTCAGGGGATCCACGCACCTCAGCCTTCCAAAGTGCTGGGATTATAGGCATGAGCCACTGCACCTGGTCAACCCTGCCTCTTTAACCAAGCAAAGTAAAAATTCCTTTAATTATCTGTGTGCCTAAGAATTTTCCATATTCCTAGATATCAAGTCTTCATTCCTGCTGGGCAACACGGTGAGACCCCATCTCTACAAAAGTTACACAAACATTAGCAGGGCATGATGGCATACACCTGTACTCCCATCTACCTGGGAAGCTGAGGTGGGAGGATCTCTTGAGCCTGGAAGGTTGATACTTCAGTGAGCTGTAATTGTGCCACTGCACTCTAGCCTGAGCAACAGACCCTGTCTCAAAAAAAAAATTTTTTTTTTAATTAACAAAAAAGATAAAATATCCCTGCATCACCAGAAAACTCCTCCATCATGTCTTCTCTCTTCATTGAATGATCAACCTTTCCCTCTTTACTAGCTTCTGTCTTCAACATATTAACATACACAAAACTTCTCCATCTTAACAAAGCTCTGCCTCCTTCCTGCAACCTCTTCAAACTCATTAGCCAGAATGAGCTTTCTAGAATACAAACCCAACTGATTTTACATTCTTGTTGAAAATCCTTAAGAGAGTTTTCTATTACCTTTGAGAAATTTTTCAAAATCTTAGGATACTATTTCTGACCAATAAATGTTCCCTCGTGTGCCTTATTTCATGCTTATCCAAACTGTAATGTCATTTTCCCATTACACCTCTGTTTCCAAGAAGAAGGATAGTCTATTTTTCCAATCTTTAAATATGGACTTGGCTATGTGACTTGCTTTGGCCAATGGTACAGTAGCAAATATGTCACAGCAGAGGCTTTAAAAGCACTTCTGCAATGGGGTTTTCCCTCTCTTGCTACCAGGAACCTAACTATAATTCATTCTCCAGGGATCAGCACAAACAATATTGCTTTGGATTTCTTGACCATATTCTCAGGTTGAAATACCAATCTTTTACCAGTGTTTTATTTTTCTTTCCTTTTTTTTCTTTTTCTTTTCTTTTCTTTTTTTCAGACAGGGTCTCTTACACTGTCACGCAGGCTGGAACGCAGCAGTGCAATGATCTTGGCTTGCTGCAACTTCTACTTCCCAGACCCAAGTGATCTTCCCGCCTCCCAAGTAGCTGGGACTATGGATACATGCCCCCACATCTGACTAATTTTTTTGTATTTTTAGTAGAGACAGAGTTTTGCCACGTTTCCCAGACTGGTCACAAACCAGTGTTTTCTTTTTATCCTCCAATGATCTCTTATGCATACTTGGCATAACCTTTTATTTTTCTTGTCTGTTATCTTCTTTAGACTCTAAGTAAAGTGAAAGTAAAGACTGGCTTGTTCAGCTCTGTCTCAGCACCTTTCACAGTGTTCAATAATGTCTATTAGTTAATGAATGATAGAGATCTGCAACAAAGAAACAGAGAAGGTGATGTAGTGAACCAAATTTGAAACAATAATGACTTGAAATAAAGATTCATGTTAAACATACATAAAACTCAGCCGGGCATGGTGGCTCACACCTATAATCCCAGCACTTTGGGAGGCTGAGGCAGGCAGATCACCTGAGGTCAGGAGTTTCAGACCAGCATGGCTAACATGGTGAAACCCTGTCTCTACCAAAAAATGCAAAAATAAGCTGGGCATGGTGGCGCATGCCTGTAGTCCCAGATACTAGGAAGTCTGAGGCAGGAGAATGGCTGGAATCTAAAAGGCAGAGGTTGCAGTGAGCCAAGATGGAGCCAATGCACTTCGACCTGGGCAACAGAATGAAACCCTGTCTCAAACAAAAACAAAACGAAAGAAAAAAACAAAAATTGATGTTCATTATTAACACTGTTATGCAATATCTGAAACCACTGTTTTATGGAGCTTAAAAGAGAATCAAAATCCCAGATGGTTTATCTTCCTCTGGGCCCTGTTAAGTGCAGATGTGGATCATCTCACTATCATCATTGCAAGAATAAAGCAGGCCCCCCCAAAAAGGCAGTGCTAGAGATGCTGCAGAGAGATGGGACAGAGGTGCTGCAGAGATGGGACCCAAATGTTAATTTAACCACATCTGATCACTGTTCTAGCTCTGAACTGTTTTTGCAAGATGAGTCAAATCCCCTTTTTCATTAAATCCTAATCTTTTCAATTCAAACGGAATAAAGTAAATTGTAAAACAGCCATGAATTCTTCCCATCCCCATATACATACCACTTTGCAATGTGGCTTAATTCTTCTTTCCAAGAAGAATATGGTGTATTTTTCCAATCCCTAAATCTGGGTTCGGTTATGTGACTTGCTGTGGCAAATGGTACATCAGCAAATACGACACAGAAGAAGCTTTAAAAGCACTTCTACAATGGGGCTTTCCATCTCTTGATACTAGGATCCTTAAGACCACCAAGTAAAGAAACCTGGGCTCTGCTCCGGAAGGATGAGTTACTACATGGAGAGAGGCTCCAGCAATCTCAGCCAAGGCCACCCTAGTACATCCAGTCACAACTGAGCCAGCCTCAGATTACAAGAATCATCTAACCAACACAAAAAACTTTGAGAAATAAATGTTTGTTGTTTTAAGCCAGTAACTTTCGGATGGTTTGCTACACAGTGTTAAGCAAATGGATTAAACATTTGTTTCCCTCAAAAAATTCCTATGTTGAAGGCCTAACCCTCAGTGTGACTGTATTTGTAGATAGTCTGGCCTCTATGGAAGTAATCAAGGTTAAATGAAGTTATTAGGGTGGGGCCCTGATCTGATAGGATTGCTGTTCTTGGAAGAAGAAACACAAAAGAGCTTCCTTGTGTGCTCTCTCTCTCCACCACATGAGAACACAGCAAGAAGACCCAAAAAACAGAGTCCAACCAGAAAGAGACTTTACCAGACCTTGATCTATGAGAAAACAAATTTCTGCTAAAAAACATTTTGTTATGGTAGCCCAAGCAGAACAACACCTGTACACACAGCATAGTGAATTGACAGAGCCCTGCTAATTATTTTGTAAAAGGTTACTACTTAAAAACTACTAATTTTGGTAGATGTCCTTCAAGTTTTAAGTTAATTTATGCTAACTTAAGCTAACAACAGGTTGCCTTCATTACTATTTGCTCTTACTAGATCATCAAAGTTCTTTTCTGAAAGGTGTCTGAGATTGGACAGAGTGAAAATAGCTACAGCTACTCAACAAAGTAGACATTTGCTACGGAAACATAGTACTAGAGCAATGCATTCATACTAATTCATTCAAATGTCTGGGCACCAGTTTACTTGACAATGGCTATAATAAGGATGAAACACTATATAGTCCCAACTTTCAACACTAATGAGGGAGAGAGGAAAAAGACAATTTGTGGAACAGGATACTTGCTTCTGTACGTTCTGTACTCTTAATATAACCAATATCTTTATATTTTATATATTAATTCCTCTAAATCACTTTCCAAATACCAAAGTCAAGCTTTCATACATTAGTATATTAGAAACTTCAAGGTACAGCACAGTAGTGCTTCCTGCCAGTGAACTGCTCTGCTTTGTCATACCAATACAGCAGTATGTGTGCCATTATTTAACTGTTTTATTATTTCAGTAAATATTTATTATTGCTGCAAATTTAATATTAATTTTTTAAATTCAGAAAAATGATAAAAATCAAAAGGCTGACAGCTGTGATCATACAATAAAGAAAAGCTGGAATTAAGTATAGTAAAGGCAGGAATCTTTGACCAGCTGACCAGTTCAATTACTAAGTAAAAGACAAAGTATGTGGCTGGGTGTGGTGGTTCATGCCTATAATCCCAACAATTTAGTAGGCTAAGCGGGTGAATCACTTGCCAGGAGTTCCAGACCAGCCTGGCCAACATGGTGAAACCCCTTCTCCACTAAAAATACAAAAAATTAGCCGGGTGTGGTGGTGCGCATCTGTCATCCCAGTTACTCAGGAGACTGAGGCATGAGAATTGCTTGAACCTGAGAGGCGGAGGTTGCTGTGAGCCAAGATCGTACCACTGAGCTCCAGCCTGGGCGTCAGAGCCAGACTCCACCTCAAAAAAAAAAAAAAAAAGAATATAACCATAGCTATATATAAAATTTAAGTAGAAGTAATAAAAGAAGTGGAGAAATCTTTGGAATCATGAACTGTTGATAATAAAAAACAATCCTAGTTATGAAAATCTAAAAAAACAGTCATAGGGTCCATAAAAATCTTGATAGGATAATGTTTATTATAGATTTCTTAGTCATTTCAAGATGTCAAAATGGGAATTTGAGATAAGAAAATTTTTGTATAAACTCATCAAAATAGGTAACTCTACTGAGACAGCAAGTAGATTAGCAGTTGCCTAGGACTGGGTGTTGGGGAAAATGGGGACTGACTGCTAATGGGTATTGGTGCTTTTTGTGGGGTGATGAAAATGTTCTAAAATTGACTGTAGTGATGGTTACACAACTCTGAAAGTATTAAAAACTATTTAATTGTACACTTTAAATGGGTAAACTATATGGAATGTAAATTATACCTCAAAAAATATATTGCTGATTAAAACTTTCACTTAAAACCCTTAACAGTTAAAAATAATTTGTTAATAGTGTTTAAAATATGCTTTTCTGGTTTTACGCAATCATGTCCATTATTTCAAGACTTAAAAAGAAGTAAAACACTTACATCATCAAAGCTTTATGATAATTAGTCCCGTAGAAATAGAACCCTCTCCCTGAAACAGCTATCCAACTTTTACATCTTTGACTTTCATTCAGATTTTCAAGAACAAATATAAACAGCAGAGCCTATAAAACATAGCAAGTCCTATAAACAAAGTATGAAGAAAATGTTGAGCAAGTCCAGTAGCTGAAACTTGCTATCCTCACACAGTCTACTATTATCTCTTTAGAGGACTTGCCTGTCAATCTGCAACTTACCTTCATCATGACACTTAGTGCATATCTTTGATCTTCCCGCTTTGCTGCAGCTTTTGCTTCTGTAGCTTCTTTTGCTCTTTCTTGTGCTTGTAAAATAGATTTTTCTCTGATTCTTTGCATCATCTCTTTGTTAACTAAAATGTAAGGAATGTTGATGAATTAGAATTATGATAAATTTGCTTTACTTATGAGAAAATCTACTTAAATAAACTGATCCAGGATGAGATTTCTTTTGACCCAACTTCACAAGGAGCATGGAAAACATTTTTCAACATTTAACTGGCCAAGAAGCTAATATTAAAAGTAAGCAATTAACTGTCATAATAATGAATGACTAGAGAATGAAGGGGATGGAGAGAAAGAAGAAGGGAAGGTGGAGGGACACAATAGGCAGGTAATGAGAGGGAGAGGGTAAGGGTGAAAGACACATTCATCCTCTTCCTTCTCTGTTGACAGACTAGGGCTATTTGCTTATAAACCTGATCACAATAAATCATCACTCTAAGGTCTCCTAGGAAAGATGAGTTGAGATCACCTAAAATGATCAATCACCTTCAAAAATATAAAGCAGTAACTTACACATAATGAGAGTACAAGAACAGCCCTAGGAAAAATCATAAAGTAGCATGAAATGTTTATATATATACATATATATATAACATCTTACCATTCACAGTTTGTCTGTTTATTTTTCTGAGACAAGATCTCTGTCACGCAGGCTGCAGTGCAGTGGAGCAATCACAGCTCACTGCATTCTTAACCCCCTAGGCTCAAGCAGTCTTCCCACCTCAGCCTCCTGAGTAGCTGGGACTACAGGTGTGTGCTACCACATCCGGCTAATTTTAAAATTTTTTGTAGAGACAAGGTCTCACTATATAGCCCAGGCTGGTCATGAACTCCTAAGCTCAAGCAATGCTCCTACCT
>PVKP010026541.1:0-32360 GCA_004027715.1 Plecturocebus donacophilus | reverse complement strand
TGACATCTCAGGAAAAAAAGCAAGGAAACATGACTCCTCCAAAGGAACACAATAATTCTCAGTAACAGATCCCAACAACAACAAAAATCTAAGACATGTCTGAAAAAGACCTGAAAATAATGATATTAAAGAAACTCAGAGAGGGAGGAGGAAAAAAAGAAACTTAATGGGATACAAAAGAACACAAATAAACAATAAAAGGAAATTAGGAGAACAATTCAACATCTGAATAAGAGATTTAACAAACAGATTTTTTTCTTTTTTAAAAAGGGTCAAACAGAAATCTTCCAACTGAAGAATTCAATGCATAAAATAAAAAATACAATTAGGAGCTTTAACAATGGACTAGATCGAGCAGAAGAAAGAATTTCTGAACTCAAAGACAGGTTTTTTTTGGTTTTGTTTTTTTTGTTTGCAATAACCCAGTCAAACAAACAAAAAGAACAGGAAAGAATGAAGAAAGCCTATATGACATATGGGGTACCATAAAGCAACCAGATATTTGAATTTTTCGGGTTCCAGAGGAGAAGAGATGGGCAAAGATAGACAATCTATTTAACAAAGTAATCGCTGAAAACTTCCCAAGTCTTGCAAGATGTATAGATATCCAGATACAGGAAGCTCAATGATCTCCAAACAGATTCAACCCAAAAAGGTTTTCTCCAAGGCACATGAATTTCAAACTGTCAAAAAATTAAGGCAAAAACAAAATTCTAAAAACAGCAAGAGAAAAGCATCAAGTCACATATAAGGGAATCTTCCTCATACGAACAATGGATTTCTCAGCAGAAACCTAATAGGCCAGGAGAGAATGAGATGATTCAGTTAACGTTCTAAAAGAAAAAAAAAAAAAAAAAAACTGTCAGTGTGGAATGCAATGCTTAGCAAAGCTATCTTTCAAAAATACAGAAATAAGGTCATTCCCAGATAAGCAAAAACTGGGGGAATTCATTGCCAATAGATCAGCCCTACAAGAAATGCTTAAGGAAGTCCTACATCTGGAAGTGATGTCTACCTAAATGAAAACACACTAAAGCATAAAACTCAATGGTATATCAATAACACAAAGAAGGAAGAGAAAGGAGTCAAATGTTACCACTATGGAAAACCACCAAACTGCAAACAGTAAGATAAATAATAGGAGAGAATGAAGGAACAAAGGATATGCAAAAGAACCAGAAAAAAATTAACAGAATGACAGGAATAGTTCTCACCCATAAATAATAACCTTGAATGTAATGTAAATGAATTAAGTTTTCCACTTAAATGATACTGACTGGCTGAGTGGATTAAAGAAAGACACAATCCAACTATATATTGCCTATAAGAAACTCACTTCACTTGTGAAGATACATGCAGATTCACAGAGAAGGCATATAAAAAGATATTCCACACAAATGAAGTCAAAGTGAGCAGGAGTAGCTATTCTTATGGTAGGTAAAACAGACTTTAAATAAAAAACCATAAAAAGAGACAAAGAAATTCATTATATAATAATAAAGAAATCAGTTCAGCAAGAGGATATGACATTATTTAGAAATGCTCTGAGCACTAAACACTGGAGCACCCAGATATGGAAAGCAAATATTATTATATCTAAAGGGAGAAACAGACCTCAATAAAAATAATAGTTGGAAAGTTCAACACTCCACTCTCAGCATTGGACAGAACTCTAGACAGAAAATCAACAAAGAAACATTGGATTCAAACTGCACTTCAGACTAAATGATCCTAACAGACATTTACAAAACATTTTGCCTCTGAGGAGGCAACACCACACATCTACAACCATCCGATCTTTGACAAACCTGACAAAAACAAGCAATGGGGAAAGGAGTCCCTGTCTAATAGTGTTGGGAAAACTGGCTAGCCATGTGCAGAAAGCAGAAACTGGACCCCTACCTGACACCTTACACTACAATTAACTCCAGATGGATTAAAGACTTAAACATAAGACCTAACACCATGAAAACCCTAGAAGAAAACCTAGGCAAAACCATTCAGGACATAGGCACAGGCAAGGACTTCATGACTAAAACACCAAAAGCATTGGTAACAAAAGCCAAAATAGACAAATAGGATCTAATTAAACTCCAGAGCTTTTGTACAGCAAAAGCAACAGTCATTACAGTGAACTGGCACCCAACAGAATGGGAAAAAAATTTTGCAATCTACCCATCTGACAAAGGACTAATATCCAGAATCTACAAAGAACTAAAACAGATTTACAAGAAAAAAACAAACCCATTCAAAAGTAGGCGAAGGATATGAACAGACACTTTTCAAAAGAAGACATATATGAGGCAAAAAAAAATATGAAAAAATGCTCATCATCACTGGTCATTAGAGAAATGCAAATCAAAACCACACTGAAATATCATCTCACGCCAGTTAGAATGGCGATCATTAAAAAATCTGGAGACAACAAATGCTAGAGAGAATGTGGAGAAATAGGAACACTTTTACACTGTTAGTGGGAGTGTAAATTAGTTCAACCACTATGGAAGACAGTGTGATGATTTCTCAAGGACCTAGAAATGGAAATTCCATTTGACCCAGCAATCCCATTACTGGGTATATATCCAAAGAATTATAAATTGTTCTATTATAAAGACACATGTACACGTATGTTCACTGTGGCACTGTTTACAATAGCAAAGACCTGGAACCAACCCAAATGCCTATCAATGAGAGACTGGACAGGGAAAATGTGGCACATATACACCATGGAATACTATGCAGCCGTGAAAAATGATGAGTTCATGTCCTTTGCAGGGACATGGATGAATCTGGAAACAATCATTCTCAGCACACTGACACAAGAACAGAAAATCAAACACCAAATGTTCTCACTCATAGGCAGGTGTTGAACAATGAGAACACATGGACACAGGGAGGGGAGCATCACACACTGGGGTCTGTTGGCAGAGACTAGGGGAGGGACAGTGGTGGGGTAGGGAGTTGGGGAGGGATAACATGGGGAGAAATACCAGATATAGGTGATGGGGATGGAGGCAGCAAACCACATTGCCATGTATGTACCTATGCAACAATCCTGCATATTCTTCACATGTACCCCAGAACCTAAAGTGCAATAATAATAATAATAAAAAAAAAAAACTGGCAAACTGAATCCAGCAGCACATCAAAAAGCTTATCCACCACAATCAAGTTGGCTTTATAACTGGGATGCAAGGCTGGTTCAACATATGCAAATCAATAAATGTAATCCATCACATAAACAGAACCAATGATAAAACCCACATGATTATCTCAATAGATGCAGAAAAGGCCTTTGATAAAATTCAACATACCTTCATGCTAAATGCCAGTATGAAACACTTATCTTAAACTTTTAGCCTCTAGAAGTGTGAAGAAATAAATTTCTGTTAAGTCACCTGGTCTATGGTTGTTTTGTTATGATCACCTGAGCTGACTAATAATAACATGTATACATGTTAAGCAAATGGATGGCAGATAGTGGAAATCTAGTTTCTTATTCTTAAGGTAGGAGATTATAGATAAGTAAGGAAGGAGTCCAGAATAATGAATGTGATCATAGACTAGGGTTCAAGCCATCTGTATAAACTCACATTTAGCTTAATATAAATACATATAGTTAAATACAGAAAAATTTATAGATATGCTTGGATTAGTACACACATATGTTTCCTTGCTCTGATAGCTGAGAGAGGAAAACAACTAAACAGCAATAAGCACACCTAGTACCCCAGCAATCCTCAGCATTTCCAAGGGCATTGGAAGCTGTGAAAGTCTAGAAATGATCACGATTAAGAACGTAAAGAGATAAGACAATGAAATATCATGTGCTATTCCTGGTGGGGTTCTGGAATAGAAAACGAACATTAGCTGAGGAAATGTGAAGAAAATAGGAGCTTTCATTAATAATAATGTATCAATACTTGTTCAGTAACTATGAAAAATACACAAGAGTAAGATATTTATAATAGGAAAAACTAGGTGTGGGATGACTAGGAACTCCCTGTACTATCTTTGTAGTAATTCTGTAAAACTAAAACTGTTCTAAAAGAAAAACGTTTTTAAAAAAGTGAATGAATGCAAGGTGAGGACATATAAACCTTATATTTAAAAAAACTCTTTCAAAATGTATCAATATAAAATAAAAGGAACATGGTATTGCCATCAGTACTTCAAGTGTAGATAAATAGCTGGATATTTTTTGTGCTCTTTTATTTGTTAAACATAGTGAATAGAGGAATATTTAACTGTCTCACATTGGTTTTACATTCTACTATGGTTACTATGTTAAATAAAAAGTGAGCATGCTTATATATAGAATCAAAAATAAAATTTAAGAAAAAAGAAAAAAAAAGCATGAAATATCTCCAGGTCACAGAAAACTAAAAAGTTAAACACAAAATTTGTTACATAACCAAATAAAATGTCTGAAAATAACTGATATGTAGAACTCAGTGAGTGGGTTTAATACCATATTAGAAATAATTTCCCAGTTTCAATGGCTCCCACCTGTAATCCCAGCACTTTAGCAGTCTGAGGTTGGTGGATCGCTTGAGCCCAGAGGTTTGAGACTAGCCTATGAAATGTGGCAAGACCTGGTCTCTACAAAAAAAAAAAAAAAATTAGTCAAGTGCGGTGGTGTGTGTCTGTAGTCCCAGCTACTTGGGAGGATGAGGTGGGAGGATCACTTGAACCCAGGTTATTGAGGCTGATTGAATCCAGGAGACTAAGTCATGATTGCACCACTGCACTGCAGCTTCAGTGACAGAGTGAGACTTTGTCTCAAAAGAAACAAAAAATGTTAAAAAGAAATTATTTTAGTGACCTAAAGGAGAAATATCTGAGCCAAACATGGCACAGAGAGATAAAAAGAGAGAATACATTGATAAGAGGGTAAACGTGATGGCAGATGAATCAGATGGTCTAATATATGTTGAAATGGAATTCCAGGAGATAGAATGAGGACATGTTTATTTGGAACCCCAAAGGAAAGGGAGAAAAATGATGAGGCACAGACAATATTTGAAAAGACATGGCTAATAATTTTCAGAAAATTGTGGAAACCCCAACCCACAGATTCATAAAGTCAAATAATTCCAAGTAGAATAAATATGTTTTAAAATTCACATTTAAATACATCATAGTAAAACTGCAGAACAAAAGACAAAGAAAAATCTCAAAAGCAGCCAGAGGAGAAAAGATGGATTATTTATTTATTCAACATCTCTTGTAACCTGCAGTACCTACTTTTCATTCTAGCCAATTCTGGCAACACGCTTCACACATTTGTAACCTAAAAGGGTCTCACATCAACTCTAGCATCACAAGCTTTATTCCTTCTCTGTCAAGGCCTGTCTATCCCTGCATCTTGGCTGCCCGTGGAAACCTATTCTGCGGTTAGATATGCACAACTGAAAAGTACAAGGCGTTAACAAGCCAGGGGGGAACCTGACTAATGGGGGCTGGGAACCTTTCTTTTCCTTTGTGAGGCTAACTCTGAGGCATTTTCTGTTCTTCTGTTGGACAATTTTAAGACACATTTCACATGGCTTCTTGGAGGGGCTCAGCGAGATTGTGCTCTAGTGGGAAAAATTGTATCTCTCGTTTCCTAACCACTTTTCCTCATCCTCCACTCTTATTTCCTGGTATCACCTCCAAAAATAAACTACAAGTACATTTCTGGTGAACCCAGGCTAAGACGCTTTCAAAGGAACAACAGGCAGAAAGATGATTTTCTAACAGCAACAGTGGAGGTAAGGAGCTGGTGAAACAGTATCTTTAAAACACCAAGACAGAGAAACCGCTAACTGGCAACTGAAGAGAGCAATATACAACAGGCAGAACAAATAGAAAGCAAAGCTAAGAATATATTGTGCCTATATTAGATGAAAATGAACTTAATGCTCTAATTAAAGACACAAAATTCCAGTCAAGATAAAAAAAAAACTCAACTTTATAGTGTTTATAAGACACATATTAAAAATATAAGTCTGGTTTGAGTTGGTGTTTAAAAAAAAACTGTAAGGATACACGAAACTGAAAGTGAAAGCAGAAAGAATGTATACCCACATACAAACATTCATCCCCCCAAATCTGGTCTAGCTATATCAGAAAAACACGTTGTAAAACAAAGCATTTCTAAAGATAAAGGTGGTCATCACTTCGCTTCATTTCATCATTGTGGATGAATGATCAAACCGTAGTTTCAAAACAATCCCCTCAAACTGCTCGTTTGGAAAAAACAAACAAACCCTGATTTGGTTATGGCAGTCATCTTGGAGGCAGTGACACCTAACTATTCCCTCTAAAGTTGATTACAAAATGAAACAATTGGTTGCTAATCCTTTTGATTTATCAATCTGTCCCTTGTGAATTTGATTACCATGAGATAGGATAACATACTATTAAAAAATCAGACAGCTCTTGACTCACTAAGATGTAAACAATCCTAGAAGAAATTAACAGTCAGCTAACTCCTCATTTTAGATTTTTCCTTAGTACATTTTAATTGTAACAGAAGACAAAATTTAAATCTTGAAAGTGGTAAATTTGTAACAAAAAGAAAGGATTTATGTATTCACTGTGTTGTACTTTTAGAAAACTCATTTGTCTCCAAGTGATAAAGAATTCGATAAGTGATTAGCCAGATTTGTGATATGGATGCTGAAGGAACATCTCTAAAGCACCTTAGTGATCAGCCTCTTCATGAAAAATGAGGTTAATAGAAAATAGGCCCTATATACCAATAATAGACAAGCAGAGAGCCAAATCATGAATGAACTCCCATTCACAATTGCTACACAGAAAATAAAATACCTAGGACTACAACTTATAAGGAACATGAAGGATCTCTTCAAGGAGAACTACAAACTACTGCTCAAGGAAATAAGAGAGGACACAAACAAATGGAAAAAAATTCCATGCTCAAGGATAGGAAAAATCAGTATCATGACAATGGCCATACTGCCCAAAGTAATTTATAGATTCCATGTTATCTTCATCAAGCTACCATTGACTTTCTTCACAGAACTAGAAAAAACTTCTTTAAATTTTATATGGAACCAAAAAAGAGCCCGAATAGCCAAGACGATCCTAAGCAAAAAGAACAAAGCTGGAGGCATAACGTTACCTGACTTCAAACTACACTACAAGGCTACAGTAAGCAAAACAGCATGGTACTAGTACCAAAACAGAGATATAGACCAATGGAACAGAAAAGAGGCCTCACTGGCCGGGTATGGTGGCTCATGCCTGTAATCCCAGCACTTTGGGAGGCCAAGGTGGGTGAATCACCTGAGGTCAGGAGTTTGAGACCAGCATGGCCAACATAGTGGAACCCTGTCTCTACTAAAAATACAAAAAATTAGCCAGTGTGGTGGCACGTGCCTGTAATCCCAGCTACTCAGGAGAGTAGCTTGAACCCAGGAGGTGGAGGTTGCAGTGAGCTGAGATCACGCCATTGTACTCCAGCTTCTGAAACAAGAGCAAAATGCTGTCTCAAAAAGAAAGAAAGAAAGAAAAAGGCCTCAGAAATAACACCACACATCTACAACCATCTGATCTTTGACAAACCTGACAAAAACAAGCAATAGGGAAAAAAATATTTAATAAATGATGCTGTAAAAACTGGCTAGCCATATTCAGAAAACAGAAACTGGTCCCCTTCCTTACATCTTATACAAACATTAAATCAAGATGGATTAAAGGCTTAAACATAAAACCTGAAACCATAAAAACCCTAGAAGAAAACCTAAGCAATACTATTCAGGACATAGGCATGGGCAACGACTTCATGACTAAAACACTGAAAGCAATGGCAACAAAAGCCAAAATTGACAAATGGGATCTAATTAAAGTAAAGAGCTTCTGCTCAGCAAGATAAACTAACATCAGAGTGAACAGGCAACCTACAGAATGGGAGAAAGTTTTTGCCATCTACACATCTGACAAAGGGCTAATATCCAGAATCTACAAGAGAACAAACTTATAAGAAAAAAACAAACAGCCCCATCAAAAAGTCGGCAAAGGATATGAACAGATACTTCTCAAAAGACATTTATGCTGCCAGCAAACATGAAAAAAAGCTCATCATCACTGATCATTAGAGAAATGCAAATCAAAACCATAACAAGATACCATACCATCTTGCACCAGTTAGAATGGCGATCATTAAAATGTCTGGAAACAACAGATGCTGGTGAGGATGCAGAGAAACAGAAATCCTCTTACACTGTTAGTGGCAGTGTAAATTATTTCAACCATTGTGGAAGACAGTGTGGCAATTCCTCAAGGATCTAGAACCAGAAATAACATTTGACCCAGAAATCCCATTACTGGCTATATACCCAAAGGATTATAAATCATTCTATTATAAAGACACATGCACATGTATGTTTATTACAGCACTGTTTACAAAATAAAGACTTGGAACCAACCCAAATGCCCATCAGTGATAGACTGGATAAAGAAAATGTGGCATATATATACCATGGAATACTATGTGGCCATAAAAAAGAATGAGTTCATGTCCTTTTCGGGGACATGGATGAAGCTGGGAACCATCATTCTCAGCAAACTAACACAGGAACAGAAAACCAAACACCACATATTCTTACTCATGAGTGGGAGTTGAACAATGAGAACACATGGACACAGGGAGGGTAACATCACACACTGGGGCTTGTCAGGGGGAGGGAGGGCATTCAGACAAATTCCTAATGCATACGGGGCTTAAAACCTAGATGATGGGTTGATAGGTGCAGCAAACCACCATGGCACATATATACCTATGTAACAAACCTGCATGTTCTGTGCATGTATCCAAGAACTTACAGTAAAATTTAAAAATAAATAAAAATAAATTTAGAAAAAGAAAATATGAAGAATGTTCAAAGTTCTAAAGAAAGGTTTATGATTGTAGAGATCAAGCATAGATTCAAAACCACTATAATGGCTGAACTAAAAGGGATCATGAAAATGTATTTAGTTAGATCTGGGCAGCTTAAAATCTTGTCCATTGATTATAAATTATTCATTGTCCTTACAAAAGAAAGGCAGCATATAATCCTTTGGGTATATACCCAGTAATGGGATTTCTGGGTCAAATGGTATTTCTGGTTCTAGATCCTTGAGAAATTGCAACACTGTCTTCCACAATGGTTGAATTAATTTGCACTCCCACTAACATTTTTTATCTATGATGACACTAACGTTTCTACCTACTAGTGAAGGTTCTTCTGCCCTCCCGAGCAACTCATCAGGATCTGCATTTTCTGGATCATATGCCCACACAATGACAGTCTAGAAAATAAAATTTGTTTGCATTTCTTTACATTTTGTACAAATTTCATTTTTAATTGTGGCAAAACATAATCATAAACATGTTTTTCTTTATTTTAAAATTTCTGATTATCCCACTTTTAAAAATAAAAAGCAACAGTGCTTTATATAAGTGAAGGACATCCACCAAAGGACATATGAAGAAAGAATTAATACAATCCCTGTACACCCCTTAAGTAGGTAATGTTTACATGTCTTATGAATGCTTATCTTTTTTTTGAGATGGAGTTTTGCTTTTGTTGCCCAGGCTGGAGTGCAGTGGTGCAATCTCAGTTCACTGCAAACTCTACCTCCCGAGTTCAAGCAATTCTCCTGCCTCAGTCTCCTGAGTAGCTGGGATGACAGCCACCCATCACCATACCTGGCTAATTTTTGTATTTTTAGTAGAGACAAGGTTTCACCAGGTTGGTCAGACTGGTTTCAAACTCCTGACCTCAGGTGATCTCCCCACCTCGGCCTTCCAAAGTGCTGGGATTACAGGCATGAGCCACCATACTCAGCCCATCTTTCTTTATATCCATACATAGACACAGCAACCTCACCCCCACTCACATACTTTTTATAAAAATGAAATCACCCTATACATGTTACTTGTAAGTTAACATTCGTCACTTGCTGCAAGACTAGTTCAATAGATATAGAACTGTTTTCTTTCTTATTTTTTCTTGAGTATTTATTCATATAGGTAAACATTATATTAAAAATATAGCAAAAGCTGTCTCTTGCACCCTGTACACCATCACTCAATTCCCATAAATCCATCTGCACCCCAGAGGTAACTATTATGAGTAAGTTCTTGTTTAGATTCCTATAAAATGTTTGTGTATAACCAAGAGATATTATTTTCATCCCTTCTATACAAATGCTAGCATGCTAAACATTTTTTCTGAATCTTCTGTTCTTCATCTCAAGTTATTTTAGAGATCTTTACATATTTTCATTGATTTTTCAGTTGGATATTATTCCAAATTATGGAGGAACTACAATTTATTTAACCAGTAACCTACTAAACATTTGTTTCTAATCTCTTGCCATTATAATCAATCAATGCTACAATGAGCAACTTTGTACTATTTTGAACATATTGGTATGGCACATTCCTAAAAGTGTAATTGTTGAGTCATGGGGTAAATGCATTGTAATTTTCATTGACCCTGCTAAATTGCTTTCTGCAGCAGTTGCACCAATATGCCCTCTCAGTAGCAATATATGAGAATTCATCTTTCCTCACGTTCTTTCCCAACATCATGTTTTGTCATACATTTGATTATTGCCAGTCTGATGGGTGAAAAATGATACTGTGGTATAGTTTCTTTTAAATTTTTATTTATTTATTTTTATTTGAGATGAAGTTTTCCTCTGTCGCCCAGCCTGGAGTGCAATGGCGCAATCTTGGCTCACTGCAACCTCTACCTCTCGGGTTCAAGCAATTCTCCTGCCTCAGCCTCCTGAGTAGCTGGGATTACAGGCATGTGCCATCACACCCAGCTATTTTTTGTATTTTTAGTAGGGACTGGGTTTCTCCATGTTGGCCAGGCTGGTCTCAATCTCTTGACCTCATAATCCGTATACCTCCACCTTCCAAAGTGCTAGGCTTACAGGCACCTGCCAAAACACCATTTTTTATTTGACAACATTGGATACTTCTCTTTACTACTTTAGTCAGATTTTTTTCATGTATTTCAAATATAAGAGATGTTAACATTTTTTGGAACCATGTCAGGTTTTTAGTTTTAAAGTTATGCTGGATTTATAAATTGAATGTGGAACTTTCTATAATGTTTGCAATGAGCCATAATAGTTTAAATAATAACGATAGGGACTTTATCTTGTTCATTACTGTGTGCCCGGCACCTAGGCTAGAGCTAACAGAGATTAGATATTCAGAGATATGTTGAATGCTGGAATACCATCAGTATCATTTGATCTTTAAAGGTTAGCAAGATCTTATATGAAACCATTTGGTCCTGGTGCCTTTTAAAATACTAATAGTGAAATCACCTTTCCAGTCTCTTTTGTGGAGTTTGGCCTTGTCAAGTGCTCTACTTCTTCAGCCAAGTCTGTTAATACATACTGCTGGGGAAACCTTCCATCTGTATTTAAAAAAATCATTGCTGAAGAGTTGTACGTATTATATCTTTTGCATGTCTGTGATTATATCTCCTTCCTCTTTCTTAATCTTGTGCATTTTTCTTTAATTAGTCTTTTGAGAGGTTTATTTTACTGGTCCTTTCAAAGACAGTTTTTGCATATATTTAACCCTTGCATTATTTTATTAACTTTGACTTTTAAATTTAATCATCTGTTTTGGTTTATTTTCATTGTTCCTTTCATAATTCCTTAAGAACTAGTGTTTTTAAATTTAGTTTATTTATTATTGCCATTTTTGAGACAGGGTCTCACTGTCACCCAGGCTGGAGTGCAGTGACATGACGTAGTTCACTGCAGCCTTGACCTCCTGGGTACGAGCAATCCTCCTGCCTTGGCCTACCAAGGTGCTGGGATTACAGGCATGAGCCACCACACCCAGTCAGTTTATTTTATTCTATTGTTTTTACTTTAAAATTCCTTAGAACTATAGTTTTGTGTCTAAGAGTGGCTGAAATATATAGCCTTTGATATAAAATGTTCAAATTTCAATCCATTTCTATATCTGTGTATATTTTTCCATGACCTTAGTACAGTGCAGTCATAAAGAATATAGGCTTTTTGGCCAGGCATGGTGGTTCACGCCTGTAATCCTAGCACTTTGGAAGGCCAAGGCGGGCAATCACTTGAGCCCAGGAGTTCGAGACCAGCTTGGGCAACACGGAGAAACCTCGTCTCTACTAAAAATGGAAAAATTAGCTGGGCACGCTGGTGCCTGTCTGTAGTCTCAGCTACTTGATTGGCTGAGGTGAGAGGATCACCTGAGCCCATGATACAGAGGTTGCAGTGAGCTGAGATTGTACCATGCCACTCAACTCCAGCCTGGGCCCTGTCTCAGAAACAAAACAAAACAAAGCATATATATAGGGTTTAATGTTTGTCTTCTTTTTTAACCTTTTTTTTTTTTTTAAGATTTATGCATATTGTACATATCAGTAGTACATTCCTTTTTATTGCTAACTAGTATTTCATTCTCTTAATATACCACAGTTCACCTCTTAATAGACATTTGGATTGTTACAAGGTTTTGACTTGCAAATAAAGCTGCTATGAAATTCACTTATATCTTTTTGTGGACATGTTTTTATTTCTTTTGAGTAAATACCTAGGAATGGAGTTGGTAGGTCATATGGTTTATTTTTTAGAAGGAACTGGCAGTTATCCAATATGGTAGTTACATTTTACATACTCATCAGCAATTTATAAAATTTAATTGCTTCACCTCCTTGATGATATTTGGTATTATCAGCCTTTTCAATCTTTTTTTTTTGAGATAGGGTCTGGCTCTGTTGCCCAGGCAGGAATGCAGTGGCACAATCTCAACTCACTACAACTTCCACCTCCTTAAAGACTTTTTACATACATTAAACCTTCTACTTTCCTATATAAATTTTTGAACTGGGTTGTCATTTTCTATAAAACACCTTTTGGGGTTCTGTTTGGGACTGCACTGACTATAAGTTAGTTTTGGGGAAAGCTGACATTTTAACAACATTGAGTCTTGATCTGTGAACATTTGTTTTGGTCTTGATTTTTCTTAGTAATGTTTTATAATTTTCAATTTGCAGGTCAGACACATACATTATTAAAATTTCTCAAAGTGGCCGGGCACAGTGGTTCATGCCTGAATCTCAGCACTTCAGGCATGGAAGCCAAGGTGGGCAGGTCACCTGAGGTCAGCAGTTCAAGACCAACCTGGCCAACATGATGAAACCACATCTTTGCTAAAAATACAAAAAATTAGCTGGGTGTGGTGGCACTGAATCCCAGCACTTCAGGCATGGAGGTCAAGGTGGACGGGTCACCTGAGGTTAGCAGTTCAAGACTAACCTGGCCAACATGGCGAAACCACATCTCTGCTAAAAATACAAAAAATTAGCTGGGTGTGGTGGCATGCGCCTGTAATTCTAGCTATGCAGGAGGCTGAGGCAGAAGAATCCCTTGAACTCGGGAGGGGAAGGTTGCAGTGAGCCAATATAGCACCACTGCACTCCAGCCTGGATGACAGAGTGAGACTCAGTCTCAAAGAATGAAATGAAATAAAATAAAATAAATAAAATTTCTCAAAGTATGCAATGTACTTGATGCTACTATAAGTGATATTTTAAAATGTTATTTTCTAATTGCTTATGGCTAATATTTTAAAATACAATTATTTTTTCTTCATTATAAGTCTTGTTCTATTTGACTTAAAATGTTTTTCTTATTTTTTATTTCCATGGGCACACAGTAGTTGTATCTATATAGCAGGTACATGAAATGCTTCGATACAGGCATGTAATGTGACATAATCACACCATGGAGAATGGGGTATCCTTCCCCTGAAGAATTTATCTTTTGTGTTACTGTTTCAGCTATTTTAAAATGCACTATTAAATTATTATTGACCATAGTCACCCTGTTGTGCTATCAAATAGGAGGCCTCAGTCATTCTAACTATTTTTTTATACTCATTAACTATCCCTCCTTCTCCCAACCCCCCACTACCCTTCCCAGCCTCTGGTAACCATCCTTCTACTCTCTACGTCTATCATTTGATTTGATTTTTAGATCCCATAAATGAATGGGAACATGCAATGTTTGTCTTCCTGTGCCTGGTTTGTGTCACTTAACACCATGATTTGCAGCTCCATCCATGTTGTTGCAAATGGTAGGATCTCATTCTTTTTTAAGGCTGGATAGTACTCCATTGTGTATATGCACCATATTTTCTTTATCCATTCACTTGTTGATAAAAATTTAGATTGCATCCTGGCTATTATGCATGGTGCTATAATAAGCATGTAATAAACAGATATCTCTTAGATATACTGATTTCATTTCTTTTGGGTATATATACAGCAGTGGCATTTCTGGATCATATGGTAGCTTTATTTTTAGTTGGTTTTTTTTTTTTTTTTTTGAGACAGAGTCTCACTTTGTCACCAGGCTGGAGTGCAGTGGCACGATCTCAGCTCACTGCAACCTCTGGCTCCCTGGTTCAAGCAATTCTGCCTCAGCCTCCCAAGTAGCTGGGACTGTAGTGTGCACCACCATGCCCAGCTAATTTTTGTATTCTTTTAGTAGAGACAGGGTTTCACTATGTTGGCCAGGATAGTCTCGATCTGTTGACCTCGTGCCCACCCTGGCCTCCCAAAGTGCTGGGATTACAGGCGTGAGCCACCGCGCCTGGCCTATTTTTAGTTTTTTGAGGAACCTCCAAACTGTTCTCCACAGTGGTTGTACTAATTTACACTCCCACCAACAGTGTACATGGGTTCCCTTTTCTACACATTCTCATCAGCATTTGTTATTGCCTGTCTTCTGATTAGCCATTTTAACTGGGGTGGGATAATATCTCATTGTAGTTTCTTTTTTTGTTTGTTTGCTTTCTTTATGTTTTGTTTTTTGAGACAGGGTCTCACTATGTCACCCAGTCTGAAGGGCAGTGGTGCAATCTTGGCTCACTGTAACCTCCGCCTCCCAGGCTCAAATGATCCTCCTGCCTCAGCCCCCTGAGTAGCTGGGATTACAGGTGTGCGCCACCACACCAGCTAATTTTTGTATTTTGAGTAGACATGGGGTTTCACCATGTTGGCCACGCTGGTCTTGAACTCCTGACCTCAAATGATTGCCCACGTTAGCTTCTGAAAGTGCTGGAATTATAGGTGTGAGCCACTGCTCCCAAGTCTTATGCATATACCTTGTTTTTGTTTCCATTCCTTCTTTTATCCTTTGACTGTTTTAAATATGAACTAAGTAATATTTTAAATGAATCTTGTATTTCATTTTGAGTTGTATGAACTTTCTCCATTTTTGTGCATCTATTCCAGGCAGTTTGTTTCTTTGTGGTCTATTTGTTGTGAAGTTATTTATAGAGTTTGTTTTCTATAAGAATCCTGTAAACTCTTTATTATGGGTTTTGCAATCACTTCTGCCTGGGATCTAAGTGTTTGACCGCTTGCAAAGTTATATTTGTATTTATTTCTTGGATGTAGGTTCTTCATCCTCTTGGGCTGTGAAATTAGGATGTGCACCTGAAATCTGGGTAATCCCTTATCTGTTTAAAGTCCCCAAAATAGGTGTATCATTTTTTTGCAATTATCCTAAGCCACTGAGTAGAGGTTTACCAGTCCCCATTTTACAGACAGTTATAAATTTTAAAGACTTTTTTTCCCTTTTGAGACAGAGTCTTGCTCTGTCGCCAGGCTGGAGTGCAGTGGCATGATCTTGGCCCACTGCAACCTCCAACTTCCTGGTTCAAGTGATTCTCCAGCCTTAGCCTCCAGAGTAGCTGGGATTGCAGGTGCAAGCCACCATGCCCAACTAATTTTTGTATTTTTAGCAGAGACGGGGCTTCACCATGTTGGCCAACATGGTCTTGATCTCCTGACCTCGTGATCCACCCTCCTTGGCCTCCCAAAGTGCTGGGATTACAGGTATGAGCTACCATGACTGGCCAAGACATTTTCTAAATCCTAACTTCATACAGGTATATTAGTTTCAGCTCCCTTTACTCCTATAGGCTGAAACTTTCATTCCCTATTCCCATAAAATCATGAAAATACCACTCCTTTGCCACTAGGGCTCATATTCTGTTCTAATCAATCTTGTAACTCTGGCTTTGAGTGCCTTAATTATTTCTGACCATCAGGAAATTCCTTTTCTGTCTTTTAAATTCCATATGCACACATGCACTTGTATTAATATAAAGGTCTGTGAATATGTATACTAGCAGTATATACACATATATTTTCTATAGGCATTTCTATGTGTTTTGAGTGAGGAGTTTTTTATGCATTATTTGAGTCTGTAATATATATTCTACTTCTTTAAGTTCTCCTGTATTTTCTATATATCTTAAAATTCCTTAATTACTGATAATATTACTTCTTGATTTTTGAGCATTGTTATAATTGTAGCCTCAAAAGATAATTCAATAATATCAATGGGATTTGGAGTAGAAGTAGTTATGGGCACATAAGCTCACTCAATCATCTTGATCCACTATACACAGTTTATCTTTTTCTACTACTTCTTTTTTTTTCCCAGTAAATTGTTGCTTTTAGAGACTTATATTATCTATAAAGAGCTGCAATTTCCAAATATAATAACCTTATTTCACTTTTCAACATTTTGAATATATCTTTCCATCATAATTCTAATCATCCTCTATTCCAGAATTTTAAAGCTTTTTGATCTTAGGGCCCCCTTCATACTTTTAAAAATTCTTAAGAACCCTACAAGGCTTTTGTTTTATGTGGTTTCGATCCACCAGTATTTACCATATAACAAATTAAAACTGCTAACATCTAAAGATTATTTATATTCAAAACTATGGTAAATCTATTATATGTTAATTAACATATTTTTATGAAAAATAGCTATTTTTCAAAAGAAAAATATTAGGAATGGATGCTTAATATTTTAAAAACCATCTTTAATATTTGTATTAATAAAAGACAGCTGGATAATTATCTCTGCTCCTTCACCCAAGTTGTTGGTGAAAATTGTCTTTGTGGAGGTAAAAGGGGGGAAAATCCATCCTTACACAGGTAGGTGGTTGGAAAAGGGTGAACCTCATGAACCTCCTGAATGGGTCTTATAGAAAGATATACACCTTGAGTACCACTACTCTAAGCAAATATCATTGCAAAATTAGTTTGAAAAATTTTTCATCTGGTAAATATGGAAGATAAGAGAGAAATAATATAGTAGCAATATATGAAGTCTACACAAAATTTAAAAAATATTTTACCTGGGTTAAGTTGTTAAAGAAATGTCTGTTGTGAAAAAGAGAAAACATATTTTAGTAAACAGCCTGGTAAACATTAGTTTAAATATTCTATTTCAGTATACATGTTTCTAAATCTTTGCATATTCTCTTTATGTTTCATTATAGATATATAAAATTAAAGGCTAAATGTAAAAACAAAAAATTGCCTATGTCTATTTACTTATCAGTATCGTTACTGATTCTCATTTGTCATTACAGAAGGCTGAATGGCTTAAATCTGCATGCTTCCTTAATGCTGCAAGTTCACATCATCAAAACTAATTGATTAATCTTCTATAAAATGTTGATATTGTCATTCTACATTAAAAAAGCCCTACCGTCTTTACATGTTACCATTTATGTCAAACAGAAATTTGTCTTTTAGCATGACAAATCCTTCCCTCACCTGAAAGGAATAACACGCTGGGCCTGGTGGCTCACACCTGTAATCACAGCACTTCAGGAGGCTGAGGTGGGAGGATTGCTGCAGTCCAGGAGTTTGAGATCAGCCTGGGACACATAGTCTCTATTTTTCCTGCCTCTATTTTTAATTATAAAATTTAAAAAAAGGAATAATACTCATTTGCATGTTTAGTTATATGTTTTCTAGAAAGTTTTTTTCCACTGTAAAGTTACCTGCATATTTTTAGCATATATAATCTCTAAAAGTCAGTACCTCATGACTATGTCCTCCCATTTGCTGATTATTGCACAGTGTCTAGTACCTTATTATGCACAAAACAAAATGAAAATGATTTGGGGAATCAGCAAATGAGTATGCAGTGAGTTTCCAAGACTATATAATGAATATTGTATTTCATGTGTTCAATCTGTTATGTTAGAAAGCTGAAACTACTGTAACTACTGTATGACACTACTATAACTCTTCATAGGTAAACTGTGTCCAGAGTTCAACACAGTCCAAGGCTGATTAAAAAGACCCCTGGCTCCAGGCTGATACATTTTGCCTTCAGTTGTGCTTACTAGTCAGAGGCACAGGAAAGAAGAATCCAGTCACCAAGTGAGTTACCAGCGTATCTAGAAGGAAAATTTGAAGGCAAAAAAAGCTATGTGTAGATAATAAAAGAAAGCCTTTGGCATTAATACACTAACCTTGTAGAGAAGGAATCAGTATCACTTGACATTAAAGTAACAGCCTTGATTTTCATGGGAAGACAATATTAGCAGCATTCTGCTGGGTCTTTATCAGTTTTCTTGGCTTTCTTGAGTTAATACACAGACTGAAGTGTAGAGTTCAAAATAAGGAGAAGAAAAAACCCTGGATTGAACCGACATTTAAGGTAAGGACAGATGACAAAAAGCCACAGAAAAAGACTGGGAAGGCCGGGTGCAGTGGCTCACGCCTGTGATCCCAGCACTTTGGGAGGCTAAGGCAGGAGGATCCCAAGGTCAGGAGATCGAGACCATCCTGGATAACCCTAAAAATACAAAAAAGAAAAAGAAAAAATAGCCAGGCGTGGTGGTACGTGCCTGTAGTCCCAGCTACTCGGGAGGCTGAGGCAGGAGAATTGCTTGAACCCAGAAAGCAGAGGTTACGGTGAGCAGATATAGCACCACTGCACTCCAGCCTGGGTAACAGAGTGAGAATCCATCTCAAAAAAATAAAGAAAGAAAGAAAACGAAAAAGACTGGGAAAAATACCATTATAGAAATAGAACACAGTGGTATTAGAGAGTGAAGAAATGAAAGAGTTTCAAAAGGAAAGTGATCCTCAGAATTAAATGTGGTACAGAGTATTATAGTAAGAGGATCAAAACAATCCCACCGAATTTGGCAATTATCTTCAGTGACTTTGCCAAAGCAAGTAGATAGATGGATGGATGGATGCACAGATAGATAGATAGATAGACAGTACTAAGATACAGTGATGAAACAGAAAAATGTCACAGTGAACTTGGGAAGACTAGTTTCAGCACAACTCCATGGATCCTTTGAACTTTTTATTCTCTATTCTAACTCTAGAGACACAGAGACAGAAAAAAGCAAGAGAGTTTGGATGCCAACATGATTCTTGTTCATGAATTCTTTCTAGCATCAGAACTCTGGTTTGGGGGCAGAGTCAATAGGCGTTGAGAGCCAAGGGAAAAAGAGGCAGTGCTTGAAGGCTCCTGTACTCCGCAGTATTTATCTTGAAATCTTTAACCAATCTACCTTTGAACTTTGGTTTTGTCAGTGAAATGTGATGAGACTGTGAAGCCTGCACCGGGGACATGGGATTCTGGCTCCTGTACGGTCCCGCCTCCTGCTGCCTCTCTGCCTCCCTGGGACAGATTATTGGCCCCTGATTCCCCTCCATGCTCTGGCACCTTGGGTCCTAACCAGCCTTCACCTCCTTAACCCATGTCCCACAAGCTGCTGGGAGCAGCCTGCTAGCGCAGTGGCTGGGGCATAGGTCTAATAGCTTCAAGGTTGCTGGTTCAAATCCCCAGTAGGGCCAGACTTGACTGGTGCTTAAGTGGGTGACCATCTGGGGAGTCAGGAGCTGGAGGTTATAGGATACTGTGTTTTAGTCACCTGCAAATTTCCCAATCCAACTAAATGGTGCCAGAATCTAATAATGTACAATTTGTCTTGCCTAGGATTGGCTCTCCGTATGGCAGAACTTCTCCATCTAGAAGATCATAGTCAGACTGGGTCCAAGGCTCAAATAGTTAATTAAAGGCCCCTAGGGCACATTCCTATAATGGAGAGTAGGGTCGGGGAGGAGGTCTGGGTCCTGAGGACATTGTTTCGGCCTTGGCCACATAGCCATCCAGCCTTCTTTAGGATTGTTGTGCTCAGAGGTACCTCCTAGATGTTTACCCTCCTAGGGCAGTTTTATAATTAGGCCTATGTTAATTGAACTCTTGCTAGGGAATATTAACACCCATCACTCAAACCTCACTGGCCTAGTTCAGGGACATGCTGGTACAAACCACGAATCCCAGCAGTCCACATGTCCTTATGGTGGTCAATGGGGACACATAGATGGTGGGCATGTGTGCCTGGCACTGATAAGTGTGATTAAACCCAGCACATGGAAGGCCTCAAAAGATAATCATGCATCTTAGGCACAAGGAAATTACAAGGCGCTATAACTGAGGGATGCCCCAGGGCTAGCATTTGCAGGAATAACCAGGGATGCAGACATTCCTGTGTTTGATTTCAGATGGGTGCTATTCTTCCCAAGGCAAAATCTCCTTCAAAATCTATCCCGGACAACTGGGACCAATTTGACACATAATCTTTGAAGAAGAAGCGGCTTATTTTTCTCTGCTGAACAGCATGGCCATGATACCCGCTGCTGAGTGGAAAAACCTGGCCTCCTAAGGGAAGTATAGATTGTAACACCACTCTACAATTAGACCTGTTTTGTAAAAGTGAAGGTAAATGGTTTAAGGTCCCCCATGTGCAAATTTTCTTCTCTCTAAGGAATAATCCTCAGCTATGTAAGGCCTGTACCCCATACCCTACTAACCCCCCAGGACTACCTCCATATTTAGGACTCCCTGTGGCTCCTCCCTCCAATGCTGACCAGGCCTCCTCAGCTCCAACAATCCAAAAGGAGTCAGAGAAGGCCGAGAGGGCCAAGGCACCTCGGGCTACTAGGATTCCCCAACTCTGCCCCCTACAGGCAGTAGGAGGAGAATTTGGCCTGACCAAGGTGCACACTCCCTTTTCACTTTCTATCTTAAAGCAAATCAAGACAGATATAGGAACATTTTCCAATGACCCAGACAAGTACATAGATGTTCAAAGATGTTCTGCAGGGCCTGGGTCAGTCCTTTGAATTCGATTGGAAAGATATCACGCTATTGCTTAGTCAGACTCTAACAAGCAATGAGAGAGAGGCTGCTCTAGCAGCAGCTCAAGAGTTTGGGGACACATGGTACCTTAGTGAAGTGCACGACCAAATGATGCCAGAGGAGGATAGATTTCCTACAGGAAGACAAGCAGTCCCTAGTACAGACCCTCGCTGGGATCCTGGCTCAGAACAAGGGCACTGGAGTCGTAGGCACCTATTGACCTGCATACTTGAGGGATTAAGGCCAACTAGGTAAAAGCCCATGAACTATGCAATGTTATCTACCATAACTCAGGGAAAGGAAGAAAATCCACAGCCTTCCTTAAGTGGTTACAGGAGGCCTTAAGAAAGTATACGCCCTGTCATCAAACTCCGAGGAGGGTCAGTTAATACCAAAGGACAAATTTATTATGCAATCAGCAGCAGACATTCAGAGAAAGCTCCAAAACCTGGCCCTGGGGCCAGAACAGAGTCTAGAATCCTTATAAACCTAGCAACCTCGGTGTTTTATAATAGAGACCAGGAGGAACAGGCTGAAAGGAACAGGAGAGACCAGAGAAAAGCCGCAGCCCGAGTCATGGCCTTCAGGCAAGCAGACCCAAGGGGCTCAAATGAGGGAAAGGCTTGGGTTAGCTGCCAGTCTGGCAGAGCTTGTTTCCACTGTGGCCTAACGGGACCCTTTATAAGAAATCGTCCCCAAAGGACTGGACCACCTCCTCGTCCTTGCCCACTGTGCCAAGGGGATCCCTGGAAGGCACACTGTCCTAGGGGACGAAGGTTCCCAGGGCCTGAGGTGGCTAACCAGATGACCCAACAGCAGGACTGTGAGGGTGCCTGGGGCAAGCGCCAGCACAAGCCGTCACCCTCACAGAGCCCCAGGTAAAGTTGACCATAGAGGGCCGGGAGGTTAATCTCCTGGACACTGGCACGGCCTTCTCTGTCTTAGTCTCCTGTCCTGGACGACTGTCCTCCAAGTCTGTAATTGTCTGAGGAGTCCTAGGACAAGGAGTCTCCTGATATTTTTCTCAACCCCTAAGCTGCAATTGGGGAGACATGCTCTTCTCCCATGTCTTCCTCATCATGCCAGAAAGTCCCACTCCCTTACTAGGGCAGGATCTATTAGCCAGAGCAGGAACCATTATCTATATGAACATCATCGGGGAGGAAATTCCTCTCTGCTGACCATTATTTCAAGAAGGGATTAATCCCAAGGTTTGGGCAATGGACGGATAATTTGGATGGGCAAAGAATGCATGCTCAATTCGAATAAGGCTAAAGGATCTCACCTCTTTTCCTTACCAAAGACAGTATCCCCCAAGACCAGAAGCCAAAAATGAACTATAAGATATTATAAAGAACTTAAAAGCTCAGGGTCTAGTAAAGTCCTGTAACAGCCCTTGTAATATTGCAATTTTAGGAGTACAAAAACCTAATGGACAATGGAGGCCAGTGCAAAATCTCAGGCTTATTAATAAAACTGTGATTCCTTTATACCCAGCTGTACCTAACCCTTACACCTTGCTCTCTCAAATACCAGGAGAGGCACAGTGGTTTACAGTCCTGGACTTTAAGGATGCCTTTTTCTGTGTTCCATTACATCCTGACTCCCAGTTTCTGTTCACCTTTAAACACCCTTTAGACCAGAATTCTCAGCTCACCTGGATGGTTACCCCAGGGCTTTTGAGATAGCCCCCACTTGTTTAGTCAGGCTGTAGCTCAGGACCTTAGTAATTTTTCACACCCAGGTACCCTGGTTCTTCAATATATGGATAACTTACTTTTAACTGCGAACTCAAAAACCCAGTGTCAGCGGGCCACCCAGGACCTCCTAAACTTTCTTGCCACCTGCAGATATAAGGTTTCCAAACCAAAAGCCCAGCTTTGTAGGCAAGAGGTAAAATACCTAGGGCTTGTCTTATCTAAGGGCACTTGGGCCCTTGATAAAGAATGTCTCCAACCCATATTTGCCTTCCCCCATCCAAAGACCTTAAAACAGTTGCAGGAATTCTTAGGAATAACTGGTTTCTGCCTATTGTGGATTCCCAGATATGGTGAAATAGCAAAACCCCTATATACTCTGATTAAGAAAACCCAAAAAGCTAACACCCATCTAATACAATGGGACCCTATAGCTGAGGCAGCCTTTTAGATCCTGAAGCAGGCACTACTGTGGGCTCCAGCTCTAAGCCTTCCCAAGGGAGCAACTTCTCCCTGTATGTTACGGAAAAGTCAGAAGTGGCACTGGGGGTTCTCACCCAGACTCAGGGACCATGCCACAACCATTGGAATACCTACATAAGGAAATTAATGCAGTAGCCAAAGGCTGGCCACACTGCTTATGGATTGTAGCCACAGTGGCTATACTGGTCTCAGAAGCTGTGAAAATAGTGCAAGGGAAAGATCTAACTGTATGGACTTCACCGAATGTAGCTGGAACTCTGGCCTCTAACGGAGGCTTATGGCTGTGACAGCCGCTTACTCAAATATCAGGCCTTAGTGCTCAAAGGGCCTGCACTTCAGCTGTGTTCATGTGCAGCCCTCAATCCAGCTACTTTTCTTCCTAAAGAATGAGTAAACACAGAACATGACTGTCAGCAGGTTTTAGCCCAGAACTATGCAGCTTGAGAGGATCTTTTAAAAATTCCTCTAGCCAATCCTGACCTTAATCTATACACTGATGGAAGTTCCTTTATGGAAAATGAAGTTCAAAAAGCACGATATGCAGTAGTCAGTGATCAAACAGTGCTTGAAAGTAATTCCCTTCCTCCTGGAACTATTGCCCAGCTGGCGGAACTAGTAGCCCTCACTCAAGCTCTAACATTAGGAAAAGGAAAGAGAACAAACGTATACACAGATTCCAAATATGCTCACCTGTTCTGCATGCCCATGCTGCCATATGGAAGGAAAGAGAGTTAGTTCCTAACCTCGGCAGGAACTCCATTAAATATCATAATGAAAATGTAGACTTATTACAAGCTGTCCAAGAACCCAAAGAGGTAGCAGTCTTACACTGCCGAGGTCACCAGAAAGGAGATGAGAAGGAAGCAAAAGGCAATCGTCGAGCTGACCTAGAGACCAAAAGGGCAGCTAAACAAGAATTTATAGAAGGACCTTAAATATGAGAAAGCCGTCTCCAGGGAACTAGACCTCAGTTCTCATCAGAAGAGGCAGAGTGGGCAGTCTCCCAGGGACATCATCTTCGTCCTTCAGGATGGCTAGCTACTAAGGAAGGAAAAGTACTCCTCCCTGCTGCCAACCAGTGGAAAGTACTTAAAACCCTGCATCAAATCTTGATATGGGTATAGAAAATACAAATCAAATGGCCAAATCTATATTTCCAGGAAAGGGTCTCTTCAAGGCTGTTCAACAAATAGTCAAAGAATGTGAAATATGCCAGAAAAATAATCCTTTGGCACATCGCAAAGTTCCTTCTGGGGAACAGTGAGCCGGCCATTACCCAGGTGAAGACTGGCAAATGGACTTTACCCGTATGCTGAAGTCTCCAGGATATCAATATCTGTTAGTACGTGTAGATATCTACACAAACTGGGTTGAGGCTTTCCCCTGTAGAACAGAAAAAGCCCAAGAGGTAATAAAAGTCCTGATTAATAAAATAATCCCTAAATTCAGAAACCCTCTCTGTCTTCAAAGCAATAATGGCCCTGCCTTCAAAGCTGCAATAACCCAAGGAATTTCCAGGGTGTTAGGAATACAGTATTATCTCCACTGTGCTTAAAGGCCTCAGTCCTCAGGGAAAGTGGAGAAGATGAATAAAATTCTTAAGAGACACCTAAAGAAACCGCACAGGAAACTCATCTCTCGTGGCCTTCTCTATTGCCAGTAGCACTCTTAAGGGCTTGGAACTCTCCTCAAAAAATAGGACTCAGCCCCTATAAGATGCTTTTTGAACGGCCCTTTCTTACTAATGATCTTGTATTAGACAAGGAAACAGCAAATCTAATACAAGATATAACCTCCTTGGCTAAGTACTAACACGCTCTTAGAACCTTACCTGAAGGACACCCTAGGGAAAAAGGGAAAAAGTTACTCTGCCCTGGAGACCTGGTGCTTGTCAAGTCTCTCCCCTCAGACTCTCCCTCTCTAGGCCCATCTTAGGAAGGACCGGTTTTGGTTATTCTGTCTACCCCAACAACAGTTAAGGTGGTGGGAATTGACTCATGGATTCATCACACTCAGCTGAAGCCTTGGACACCTCCTGAAGAAAATCATAGGCCCTCCGCTCCACAGCCTGAAGTTCCCAGAAATGACCCTTCATACACCTGCGAGCCATTAGAGGATCTACGTTTGCTCTTCCAATAAAATCCCCAGGAAAGTAACTGCTCATGAGTCTCATTTACATCCTGGCATTAACAGGACTATTACTCTTAACTTTGCTATCTGTAACCGGACCCTCAAACTCCAATTATTCCTTTCATAGTTGGGTGGAGGTCGGGGAGCTGGAATAATAGAAAAACTTGGTACCAGCATTAGAAAAGTTACTACCTCTACTCAGTTTTAATATAAGCTATCTCAGAAGGCAAATAATAACATGAAAAAGGCTACTAATTCTCCCTGCAGGGGCAGCTCACTCTGCAGAACAGCTTAATTCTCTCGCTGCCGTAGCTCTTCAAAGTAGAAGGGCCCCAAATCTGCTAACAGCAGGAAGAGAAGGAACCTGTCTCTTTCTAGGAAAAGAAAGCTGCTACTTTATAAACCAATTAAGTGTTGTCGTAAAGTTAAAAAACTCAGAGATCAATCAAACACAGGGCTAAAGGTCTTCAAGAAACAGAATCATAAAGCTTATTAAACAACTGGCTGTCCTGGCTATATCCTCTCCTAGGCCCGTTTATAATCTATTACTGTTGGCTTCTGGGCTTCTCATCTTTAACCTTTTTGTCACATTCATTTCTTCTAGAATTAAAACCATAAGGCCACAAATAATCCTGCAAATGGAACCCTGGATGTCCTTGGCTCATAAGCTCTATTTTGGACCTCTGGATCAATCTGCACCCCTGAAAGACTCCCCTCTGGAGGAAACCTCAACTGCAGGGCCCCTTCTATGCCCCAATTCAGCAGGAAGTAGCTTAAAAGCAATCGATGCCTGTGTCTCAACAGCAGTTGGACTTTCCTGTTCAGAGACAGCACTGAGGGACTATGTTAACTTCTCTTCCTGGGTCCACAAGGGGCATGGTTTCAAAGGCAAAAACTTCCCAGCACCATGCCTCCATCCACCTTCCCATCTAGACACCTAGAGTTCTTTGTCTAACTTTCCCATGTGGACTAGGTAAAATTTCAGGTGTGCTCCTTTGTTTAAAAAGATCGCCAAAAGCCCTGGAAGGAGGGGCTCTGTTGTGGGCCAAACAGCCAATCCAGTATCAGAGTCAAAGATCAGTTACTCCAGAGGAAGTCTGGAAAAGCTCCTCTCATTGGACGAGAACTTGAATGGGGCGGGAGTAACTCCAGGGTTAAAATCCCCCCTACGCCCTTACCTATATGGACTCCATCTCTGGATCCCCTCCCATGGCAGCCTGGGAGCTCACACTTCTTTCTCTCTCTATTTCTCTTTCTCTCTCACTGCCTAATAAATCACTTCCTACAAAACTCTCTGGGCCTGATACTTACTTGAATGAGCCCACTGGGCCACCAGGGCCCTCTCCCCATTCTTGGGTGAGTGAGGCCCAAGGACCTGGGAAAGCACATCCCATCAGGAAACAGTAAGCATCTTTGGGACACCCCCCACAGCCCTGCTTCTGTCTGCCAGTTACAATGCCTGACAATTTTTAATTTTTTTTTGTAGAGACAGGTCTCGCTATGTTTCACAGGATGGTCTTGAACTCTTGGGCTCAAGTGATCCTCCCACTTCAGCCTCCTAAGTAGTTGGGACTACAGATGCAAGTCACTATGCCTGGCAAATTTTTTATATTTTTTGTAGAAACAAGTCTTGCTATGGTTCCCAGGCTGATCTTGAACTCCTGGGCTCAAGCAATCCTCTCACCTTGACCTCCCAAAACATTGAGAATACAAGCATGAGCCACCATGCTAGGCCTCATTATTATTCCTTAATTGATATTTTTACAGGTGACAGACTGAAAATTCTTACAATGTATATTACAGAAAAACTCTTAGCTTCTATGGAGTTCTTTTTTGGACTAATCTGCCTCCTGGATAGGTGCCTTTCTTTCTGTTCTTACTTACGTGGAGAAAACATATCTAGATCAGGGTAGCCTGGAGGCCCATCTCTTTTAGCCCTAGCTCTTAGGTCTCAATGCGTGTAAATGAAATTGGTAATCCACTAAATGCTTCTTGGCAGATGTCCTAGTTTGGGCTGCTATAACAAAAATACCATAGACTGGGTGGCTTTAACAACAAACCTCTATTTCTCATAGTTCTGGAGGCTGCAAAGTCTAAAGATCAAGGTGCTATCTTCTCATTAGGTCCTCGCATGGTGGAAGGGAAAAAGGAAATCTTTCGGGTCTCTTTTGTAAGAGCACTAGTCCCATTCATAAGGACTGTCCTCTCATGACCTAACCACTTCCCAAAGGCACTACCTCCAAATACCATCACATCAGGGATTAGGTTTCAGCATAAAAATTTGGGGGTAAAAGGAGTGGGACACACACATACATTCTTATTGCAACAGATTATCCTCTCCGATGGCTCCCAAGAGCTCTACTTGGAAGAATAGAAAGTAGCCCATTTGGCCAAAGGGGCAAGTCCTATTTTACAATTCAACTCTACCAGGAATATTTTATTTCATTTTATTATTTTTTTATTTTAATTAATTAATTTATTTATTGAGATGGAGTTTTGCTCTTGTTGCCAAGGCTGGAAAGCAGTGGTGTGACCTTCGCTCACTGCAACCTCCACCTGCTGGGTTCAAGTGATCTCCTGCCTCAGCCTCCCCAGTAGCTGCGACTACAGGCATGCGCCACCACGCCTGGCTAATTTTTTGTATTTTTAGTAGAGATGAGGTTTCGCCATGTCGGCCAGGCTGGTCTCGAACTCCTGACCTCAGGTGATCCACCCACCTCGGCCTTCCAAAGTACTGGGATTACAGGCATAAGCCACTATGCCCAGCCTATTATTTTATGAGACAGAGTCTCATTATGTCACCCAAGCTGGAGTGCAGTGGCATAATCATAGCTCACCGTAACCTTGACACAGTAACCTCAAACTCCTGGGCTCATGTGAGTCTAACTCAGCCTCCTGTGTAGCTAGGACTACAGGCATGAGCCACTGTGCCTGGCTTCTACCAGAATTTGTTATCCCCAAACTTGCCCTTGTCTCTTTCTCAACTGTTTCAGAACCCATAGAGGAAAAGCTGGTGATTGGGATTTCTGAAACTGCCAACAATGACAAAAGCCTGCCAGTTTCATGAGTAGCAGAGATTCAATTCTCCCTGCTTCTCAATAAGACTCTGGGAAGGTGGCAGTGAGTCAGAGATTACTGGGTAAACGTGGTGGTGCTTGTTGAAACCTAAGTATTATTAGGACTAATAGCCTAGCTCAGGATGTCCAATCCAAAATTGCACAAAAACTGCAGAACCATCTGACTTTAAGGGACTATGTGAACAAGGACAATAAAATTATCAGCAACAATCATGCTTTACTGAAGACTTGAGTATTCTGATTGGTTCTGCCTGGATCATATATGTGCCAATCCTCAACTAATAACTGTAACCAAGAAACTGTGGGTTAGTAGAGTTAGTCCATATATATCACATGAAATTAACAATATTATCACAGAATAGGGAGGAATGGTTTCCCCAAGAGAATGGATGTTATGTGGATAAAAAGAAATAAGTTCTTTCCAGGCATCTTGAGGTCAGGACCCACATAAGGTAGTTCCTTATATCTTACACACATCTTACACAGTGTGTGGGATGTTGCCGTGACTATGATACTACAGCATATTCTGACTCATCGATACTTTTCTAACTTAATGAATGATTTTTACACAGTTAATTATGTATTTGTGTACCACTTTTCCCTTCTTAGTTATATTCAGCTACTTGCGTGTTGTAATGAGTTTGAAAAGCTATCCAATACAAAGAAAGTATTTTTGAAATGTTTATAACAGAAGAGCCCTGTAGATTGAAAAACCAGAGTCAAATCTCAATGCTTTTAGTAGCTCTGTGTTTTTTTTTTTTTTTTTTTGTGATGGAGTCTCACTCTGTCACCAAGGCTGGAGTGCAGTGGCACGATCTTGGCTCACTGCAACCTCTGCCTCCTGGGTTTAAGCTCACTGCAACCTCTGCCTCCTGAGGCTCCTGCCTCAGCCTCCTGGGTAGCTGGGATTACAGGCACGTGCCACCACACCCAGCTAATTTTTGTGTTTTTAGTAGAGACAGGGTTTCACCATGTTGGTCAGGCTGATCTTGAACTCCTGATCTTGTGATCTGCCCGCCTCGGCCTCCCAAAGTACTGGGATTACAGGTGTGAACCACCATGCCTGGCCCTTCGCTTTGTATTTTTTTCCAAATTGTTTAACCCATCCAGCTTATGTTTCCACATCTATAAAGATTGACATTTATGTGGTTATTATAAAAATTAAGAAATAATTTATATTAAAATATAAACATGTAGACACAGTATATGCTTAAATAGTGGTTGCTCTTATTTTTACTGTTTGTTCTTCAGTATTTCTTTGACAGTATATTTGAGAATATCTTGGTTGGTGAATGAAAGTTATATGGAAACCATAATATTTATGATCTATTTGTGGTTAATTAAAAGTTGAAGGAGAATACTCTTTAAAAGCATAATTACCTATTCAGCACTGCATTACTTACCTAACTCTATAGTACCACAGAAAGCAAATATAAGAAGTAGCCACAAATAAATGGCGTTCGTCTTCCTCCTAAAAGAAAATGCAAAAGAAATTGTGATATATTAACATTAAATCAAATGCAAATATGGATATATGCATAAAAGTCACAGAGGAAGTAAGTTACTTATCTAAGATCAGAGGAAGAAGAATAAATAAATTTCAGAATAGAATTTAAATATATATATTTAAACATTTATATGTATAAAAATACTACATCAATTCTTTGTCTACTCTGCAGTTAAAAATTTACGATCATGAATAAAAAATTTAGAAGACATTTTGATGACTTGCCATCTTTATCATTTTTATTACATTTGTCTTCCTCACTGAAATACAGTTCAACTAATTTTCTCATTCAGTGAGGACAATTTTGCTTCCCAGAGACTTTTGGCAATGCCTAGAGATGCTTTCGGTTGTTATAACTGAGTCCTTTTCAAAAGTCAGATGTGGCCTGGAGTGGTGGCTCATGCCTGTAATCCCCAGTACTTTGGGTGGCCAAGGTGGGCGGATCACCTGAGGTGAGGAGTTCGAGACCAGCCTGACCAACATGGTGAAACCCCATCTCCACCTAAAAATACAAAATTAGCCAGGCATGGTGGGGTATGCTAGTAATCCAGCTACTGGGGAGGCTGAGGCAGGAGAATCACTTGAACCAGGGAGGCAAAGTTGAGAGCCAAGATTGTGCCATTGCACTCCAGCCTGGGCAACAAGAGCAAAACTTCACCTCAAGAAAAAAAAAAATAAAAAAGAAAAGTCAGTTGTATCTCTTCAACTACAGAAGGAAAAGGAGTCCTTTACTTCTTTATGGATAGTGTTCTTGAAACTCACAAATAATCATAGACTCAAAAAGACAAATTCGAATAGTTTTCACTCCATAAGGATTGAAAAACAAATTAATATTCATCTGGCCTCTCCCACATCACTCTGTCCACTTGTGCCTTGACACTAAGATTTTTTAATTAAAGAGAAGGCCCAAGCCTCTAAGTAAAGGCAGGATTGGTCACATGGCATCTGTAGGGCAGTAGCTTCACACACACTTGTGTAGGAACATCAGCTATGAGGTATGTGGCCAGTATTTTGTTATTTATTATTAAAGTGCCAATGTCTTAAAATGCTTTACTTTGTCTTTGGGTGTTTTTGGTAAACTAGAGAGATTCAACCTCATTCTATTTCATTTGCATTCGCATGATTTTTTCAATTGAAGAAAATGCAGTGGAGTAAAAATAAATCTGCTAGAAATTACTCCTAATCCTAGGTGTTGGCATAAAAGTGTATGACATGAGACCCATTCATCTGAGAGTCCTATTGCCATCAAGGTAGTGGCTATGAACTTTTAACATATTTATTAATAAAAATACTAAGATCAAATTGTATATAATTTTATAATTTAACATGAGATATATCTAAAAATTGACATATGCCAATAACTTTAAAATAGCATGTGTTTATAGTTACAATTAATACTATTTAAAACAGGTTAAATTAGATTAAAAAGCTCAAAAGAAAGGCAAAATAAAATGTAACAGGATAACAGGATGATTGTTCAAGATTTAATAACTTATTATTAAAATCAACTTACTGGGCCCATAACAATTGGTTTTACAGCATGAATACCAGGTGAAGAACAACGCAATTCTGTCTTGGGGAATCTAGTGTTTAAAAAGATGGGAAATAATAATTATAGGTGCATATAAATTAATAAAATTCCCTTACTATTTTTTAAGCCTAAAAACTTCAATTTATGCTGTTAAGAGATATTTTTAAATATTTGTAATATTTTACTTCTATACTATATTCAATGTGATTTTGTCTTGCTTTTCATGTCTACTTAATAAAAGAAAATTTACATTAAATCACAGCCTTGAATCTGAATGTTCATATTATATGAATGATTTAAGAAATATACACATACATTGATGATCATGGCATAAATCTTACCTTTTATGTAGCACAGTACAAGTTTCTGGCACACTCCACTCAGTAAATAATGTTCCTTCATACTCTAACCTAATCTAAAAAAGAAAGTAAGAGTTTAAACAAAAAATATGATTCAAAATTTTCACCTCAGGGCTCAGTTGTAGGATTCAATTTTCTGGGTCCTAATTATTTAAGGGAAGAATAACTAAAATTCAATTCCCTTTAAATTGTACAAAGTAATGTGACAAAGAAAAGGTAACTTAACCTACCTGGGAGACTTTAGCAATCACTCCAAAAAACCATAAACTTTTAATTTTATTTACTTCAGAAACAATCTATTAGCCAGGTGTGGTGCTCATGCCTGTAATCTCATCACTTTGGGAGGCCAAGGCAGGTTGATCACCTGAGGTCAGGAGTTCGAGACCAGCCTGGCCAACATGGCGAAACCCCGTCTCTACTAAAAACACAAAAATTATCTGGACATGGTGGCAGGCACCTGTAATCCTAGTTACTTAGGAGGCTGAGGCAGGAGAATTGCTTGAAAAAAGATTGCAGCCAAATCCCACA
>PVKP010026540.1:0-32365 GCA_004027715.1 Plecturocebus donacophilus | reverse complement strand
CCCGGTCTGTGGGCAACAAAAACTCGTCGGAAAGTGCGGCGTCCACTTGTTTTCTGCGCTTTCACTGGGAGCTACATTCCTGAGCTGTTGTTAGTCGGCCATCTTGGATCTCTCCCCAGAATACTGATTTCTAACATTTGACTCTCCAAATATTAATATAACCTCCTTTAGCACATTTGCAAAAGTTTGCTCTCTCTAACGTTTTTCTACCTCTCTGAGTTGTCACCCTCTCCAAGTTATTGATGCCATGATGTTTCCATCTCCGTTAGCCCCTTTTGTCTCCTTTTCAACTTCAGTTTTGTAGTTCTTAAATATAATCATTTACTAGCCAATACTCTTGTCCTTCTCTTAAGCTGTCTTATTTTTGCCGGGTAAAACCTAAATAGGTTCAACCTTTTACCTTCTTAATGCTTTGTACTGAACAACTGGAGAAAATTACACAGTTGGCTGCTTTTTATATTCTTGAGCTTAGGTATCACATGATCTGTGGTATCCACAATTCCCCTGGAATTCTAACATATTTCTCACATAAGCACACTTTGCTACTTTTCAAGATTACATCTGCATGCTTTTTTTTCTCCTCGTACCTCCTCGTTTCCCCTTATTTGAAGACCTTGCCTCATACTCAGTTAGAAGAAAATGGCTATCCATGAAAACCTCTTGTTTTTTCACCACAGAATCCAAAATTCGATTGCATCCTCACTCTTCTTCTCCTTGTGTCTTCTTGTTACAATGGAAGAAGTAGCTCTCCTCTCAAAGGCCAGTTCTTCCATTTGTTCACTCCTCTTTATTCTCTTTTTTTTGTGAGAGACTTTGTTTCTTTTATTATTAATTCTTCCTATCTTACTGTAATTTTTACTGCATTCAAACATACTGTGTCTTTTCCCAACTTAAGAAAACTCTTGATCACCTACTCTTTATCTCCTTGCTGTCCTTTATAGCTACATTTCTCTAAAGATTTATCTACATAGACTGTCTCCACTTTCTCACTTTATATTAACTCTTAAATTAGCTTTAATTTATCCTAGGCTTTGTATTTAATTGCCTTTCGCAAGATTTCCAACAGCTTTTCTGTTGTCAAGTTGAATGAACGGTTTTCCTCTCCTGTTCTCCAGCCTCTGATTGTATGTTCTACAATTGATTATTTTTTTAAAAAATATGCATCCTCTCTTGGTTTCTGTGTTAATGTACTCTTTTGGCTTTCTTTCTAACCTTACTGCTTCACCAGCTTTTCTAATTTTTCCTCTGCCTTACCTATAATCTAGTGTTTCCCAGGGTTCTAACCTTGATCTTTTCTGTTTTTCATTGTGAAGGGCAATCTCATTTATTGCCTTGACTTTAACCATGATCTATATATTGATGACTCCTGAATTTATATCTCTAGATATTTTTTCTAGATTTTATATTCAGCATCTTACTTGGCTGATAGTTATTTTGTGTTTAAAATATTCCATATCTTTTCCGTTGCTTCCACCTAACACTGTGTTTCTCAAGCTAGAAAACCTGATAGTCATCTTTGTTTTCTACTTTGTTTGACATTTACTTCCTCAGTAAATCCTCTCCAGTCTACCTTTAAAGTATAAACTTAATCCATCATCTTACTATCCCCACTGTTTGCACCCTTGTCTAAGCCATTGTCATTTCTTACTTGGACCCAAGTTCTGAGTAGTTGATCTTCCTGCTTCCACTATGACCTCTGTATAACCTGTTGTCCACATAAATCAGAGTGGAAAAATATGCATATCAAATTCTCGTTTCTCCCTTGTTTAGAATCCTCTAAATCCTCACAGTTGTAGTTAGAATAAAACCCAAATTTAGGCATATTTTGACATAATAGATCCTGTATGAACTAAATTCTGTCTCTTTCTGACTTAAGCTACTCTTCTCCTGGTTAACTGCCCTAACTATACTAGCCTTCTTTAGTATGCTAAAATTTCATTTCTTTTAGGTAGGTACTTCTTGCCTGAAAGCTCTTCTGAATTTTTACATGTCTGCTTTCTCAGGTCTCAGCCTAAATGGTATCTCCTCAAAGAGGTATTATCTGATTATTTAAGTAAAATCTTTGCCACTGTCCTTAACAACATATGATTTGTTTCCTTTTCAGTGCTTATCACATTTTGTAATTATTTACTTTAATGTACAGATCCATATGGAAAATAAAAATTATATGAATGAGAATCTTTCTGATACATAAATAAAAACCTAATAAATACAATTTTTGGCATGTTGACATTTGAAAAATGTAATAGGAATTATATGTGTAACTTCGAGTGTTTGTCCTTCAGTAAATTGTCAGTTTACTTAGCAGATTATATTCACATGAATTTTGCAATTAAATATATTAGAATGAATCTTTTGGTGCCCCTTTGTCCCATTTGGTGGACAAATTTAGACAATTTACACTTAATGTAAATTATCAGTAGAATCAGGTTTAAATCTGTCATCTTGCTATTTTTTTCTATTTGTCCCACTTGTTCTTTGTTCTTTTTCCTTTTACTGTCTTCTTTTGCATTAATTATTTTTAATGATTTTATTTTATTGTTAACTATTGCTTTACTTATTTCTCTTTGCTTTATTCTTTAATTGTTATTCTAGGTCCTAGAATCTGATATGGACAGTATGCACCTCCCAGTTATCATAGTCTTGTCTTCAAATATTATATCACTTGGCATATAATGTAAGAATCTTACAACATTGCGTTTCATTTCCCCTTCCTTTTCCTTTATGCTACCTTTTTCGTACATCTTCTGCATTATAAAACCTGTAAAACTGTTATTATTTTTGCCTTAGAACATTATCTTTTAAAATTAATAGACTTTATGTTTTTAGATATACAGAAGAGTTGAGCGAAATATACAGAACTACAGTCAGTGAACCAATATTATACATTCTTACTATCTGAACTCCATAGTTTGCATTAAGGTTTACTTTTTGTGTTATATGGTCTGTGAATTTTGAAAGTGTAGGATGACATGTTTCATTGCCCTGAAAATTCAGTGTTTCACCTATTCATCTCTCTTTCCTTCAGCTGGAACCCATGACAAGAAACGATTTTTTTTTCTGCCTGCACAGTTTTGACTTCTCCAGAATATCATATAACTGTATACCAAGGAATGTGTGATTTCTAGATCACGTGATAAGAGTTCGTTTAGTTTTGTAAGAGACCACTAAACTGTCTTCCCAAGTGGCTGTACTGCTTTGCCTTCCTACCAGCAACAAATAAGATTTCCTGTTGCTCTACTTTTTATCAGCATTTGATATTGTCAGTATTTTAGATTTTTAGTAATTCTAATAGATGTGTAGTAGTATCTTGTATTTTGAAATTTGCTAATAACATATGATGTTGAGCTTGTTTTCATACCTTTTTTTTTTTGCCTTCTGTGCATTTTCTTTGGTAAAGTTTCTGTTCAGCTCTTTTGCCTGTGAATTGAGTTTTTTGTTTTTATATTATTGAATCTTAAGAGTTCTCTATATATTTTGGTTGCTAGTCTTTTATCAGATATGTTTGCACATATTTTCTCCCAATCTATATCATGTCTTTTAATTTTCTGAACAGTATCTTTTGCAGAGCACAAATTTTTAATATTGCTAAAGTCCAACTTAACAATTTTTTTCTTTCATTAGTCATGCTTCTGGTATTATATCTAAAAAGTGATTCATTCAGAAGGTCACTTAGATTTTCTCCTGTGTTATATTCTAGGAGCTTATCATTTTTCAGAATTGTCTTTTAAAGAAATTTAAAAATCACAAAAAAAGTCTTTAATATTCACACAATGTTTACCATTTTTTATGGTCTTTTATAGATCACTTGATTTTTTTTTTCAGCATGAATAACTTCTTTAATATTTTTTGAAATGCATTTCTTCTGGTGATGAATTCTCTCAGCTGATGTTTACCTGAAAGAAGTATTTTTGTCTTCTTTTTTTTTTGAGACAGGGTGTCACTGTGTTGTCCAGGATGGAATGCAGTGGTGCCATCTTGGCTCACTTCAGTCTTCACTTCCCATGCTTAAGTTATCCTCCCGCTTCAGCCTCCCAAGTAGCTGGGACTGTCGGCACGTCCCACCACATCCGGCTAATTTTTGTATTTTTTGTAGAGATGGGATTTTGCCATGTTGCCCAGGCTAGTCTTTAACTCCTGGTCTTAAGCGATCCACCCACCTCGGCCTCCCAGAGTAGTGGGATTACAGTCATCAGCCACCATGAGTAGCCTGCCTTTATTTTTGAATGATATTTCTGATGAAAAAAAATTCTGAATTGACAGGTTATTTCCCAGCACATTTAAAACCTCATTCCACTTGGTATGTTTTTATTGCTTCCACTTCTGTCATGATATTCATGTTTTCCTTTAAATCTTTGAGCATCCTTAAGTTTTATAAAAGTGTTTTTGAGTTTTTGTCTGCTGATTCTTGTCATCTTGCATTTCTAAGTCTATTCTTAGGAACTCCTGTAATGCCTCACAGTTTTCTGCTTCTTTGCATGTCTGGTAATTTTTCACTGGATACCAGACATTGTGAATATAGCTGAGTGTTCCTAAATGTTGTTTTCTTTGAAAAATACTGGTGTTTGTTTTGGAAGGCAGTTAAGTCATTTGCAGATAAGGTTGATCAGTTCAAGACTTTTTTTTTAAAAGCTTTTTAAAAGTTGAATCTCAAGTAGCCTTTTCTTTAAGGCCAACTTAGCCTTAATACTAATACTTGACTGTCCAGGAGTGTCCACTGATTGCTTTAAGTTTATTGAGCCCCTCTACTCTATATAGTTTGAGCACCCCTCAGCTTACTGTGAGCTCTGAAGCTTGTTTATAAGTCCCTTTCAATTTTTATTTGCCTAGCCTTGTTGGATTTTATGCCGATCACGTGTTGATTAGTATTCAGACTGAAATCTCAAAGGGACTCCCTGTGTTCATTTCTGGAACTCTTTTTCTGCTTAGCCTTCTTTCCAGTATTCTCCCTTGCAAATTCCTATGCTTCAGCCTCCTTGAACACCAGTCTTGATGTCAACCCAGTAAGATGGCTGTGTTTGCTTGGGTTTCTCTATCCTGTTCCAAGTTCCAAAACATGGCCTCCAGGCAGGAAGCCAGGAAGATAGTAGAGCTTACTTTGTTTTCCTTCTCTCAGGTATCATAGCTCTGTACTGCTTGTTGTCCAGTGCTGAAAACTGTTGTGGCATGTTTTTTTTTCTAGTTTTCTAGTTGTTTTAAGGCAAAAGGTCAAGTTCTGTACCAGTTAACTTCTTCCTGGCCTAATATAGAAGTTTTTCATATTTTTTAAATTTAGATTCTGTTTAACTTCACAGTAGATTTAAGATAGTTACTCTGGAATAGGAACTACCACTTCAGTAGTTTCCTTAAATAAGATAATATTCTTGACTTTTTGGGATGAAGTAGATATAATGTATGTTCATTGTAGAGTTCAGAAGTATACAAAAATGTATCTAAGTCTCATGTGTAAACTCAGACTCCATATCTTATCTCTATTAACATTTTACTGTGTTCTAGTCATTTTTCTGTGATTATGTGTAACCCCTTTTATACATAATTATGGGACATAAACAGACATATAACCCTGTTTGTTTCCCCAATTTGTAATTTGTGTGGTTTTTTTGTTTTGTTTTGTTTTGCTAAAAGACAAAATAGTACAAGGTACATGTTCTTCAAAAGAAGTATGCATGTCTGTCTGTTTTATAATGGCAGTTTAAGATTTCACCACAGGAATATATAACCATTTATTCAGAGAATGTGGGATTGATTAAATATTTTTTATTCTTTGCAAAAGTCAGATCTCTGGTCAGTTAAAACTCTACTCCTAAATTCATCCATTATACTTTTTGGGAATGTTTTGTCCTTGTTTTATCCATTTCCTCCTCCCTGAGAAAAACATTCTGTGTTGAAATTTTGCACTCAGTTTAGTTTGAAAATTGTGCTTTTCTTTTCTTAATTGGATCATCTGGGATTGTAAGCCTGTCTGTGTATTAGAACCAGATAGGGAGTTCTTTAAAAATAAAGATAGGCTTAAATTAGACTAAATCCCTGGGAATCTTATTTGCATATCTCACCATTTGGGAATCACTATTCAAAACCTTATCTCTGGTTCTTTAGGTTTCCTTAAAATCCAGCACCTGTGTATTGATTGGCTTAGTAGGACATAAGATGAGATTCACTGGTGCTCAGCCACAGCCTCTCTATGTTCATCTATTTAGTTTTTTTTTGGGACTTCCACCTAAGAAACCATTTCAAAGAAGTTTTATGCCAAAAGCAAATGTGTTTACCTATCAGAGCTCTGCTTCCAGTGTATAATGAATTTCTTTAATTTCCTTGAACATGGAGAAGCCTGAAGCAAACTGTATAAGATAGGAGTCATGGCTTGTTGATGCTTACGTAAAAAGTCTGGGAGCAGTGGCTCATGTCTGTTATCCCAGCACTTTGGGAGGCTGAGGTGGGCGGATCACTTGAGGTCAGGAGTTTAAGACCAGCCTGGCCAACATGGTGAAACCCAGTCTCTACCAAAAATACAAAAAAGCCAGGCATAGTGGTACACGCCTGTAATCCCAGGTATAGGCTGAGGCAGGAGAATTGCTTGAACCTGTGAGACAGAGGTTGCAGCGAGCTGAGATCCCACCACTGCACTCCAGCCTGGGTGATAGAGCTTGACTTTGTCTCAAAAAAAAAAAAAAGAAGAAGAAAAGAATTTAAGTTTTTAAAAAATCTTTCAATAGAAGTAGTTGAAAAATGATAGTCGCAACTTCTACTTCATAGTTCTTCTAATCCATGAATAAGGAATATCTGTTTATTTAAATCATCTTCAGTTTCTACTGGTAATGTTTTATAACTTTCAGTGTATAAATATTGCACTTTTATTACATTTATTACTAAATATTTTATGCTTTTTAATGTTATTATGCATGGAATTATTTTCTTAATTTTGTTTTCAGATTGTTCATTGTATATAATCCTAATTTTTGTATTTTACTCTTCTGTCCTGCAGTTTTAAGTTTTCTGTTGATTCCTTAGGTTTTTCTGCATATTTTTTACTTCTTCCTTTCCAATCCATATGCTTTTTTATTTTTCTTGTCTGATTACACTGGTTAGAACGTCTAGTGTAGTTTTGAATAGGAATAATGAGAGTATAAATCATTTCTTTGTTTCTGGTCTTAAGGAGAAAGCACTGTCTTTTGTCATTAATTATCATGTTAGATGTAGGTTTTTTGTGGATGCCTTTATCATGAATAGTTGTTGGATTTTGTCATGTGCTTTTTCTACATCTGTGGAGATAGTAGTTATCATATTGATAATTCATTTGACCCAAAGAAACTTTTCATCGTTCCCTCCGCAGATAGACAGCAATTGTAGGATCAGCTGTGCATTGCATATCATGTAGCCTTAAATGAGAACCATGGGAGATAATTTGATATTTATTGAACAGATATTCATGAAGTGCCTACAGTATGCATTTCTAACAAGTTCATTTGCCTCTGATGAATGCTAAAGATTTGGATCTAGTAGGTGAGAAGTCAGAGTTTTAGACAAATAGTAACACAGTTTTGTTTCTTCCATGAATTTATTTTTTTAAATGGTTTTAAATATTTAAGCATAGAGCTATAAACTTAAGTAATACTGAGCCAAGTTCTAGCTTTTCCCAAAATGATGGTTTTCTTTTTGTTACCATGAGCAGTATTCATTAGCATAGCTCTTCTTGCACCTTTTTTTTTTTTTTAAAGAGACAAGATGTTTGTCATCCATCCATCCATGCATGTACAATGGTGTGATCATAGCTCACTGTAGCCTGAAATCCTGTGCTCAGCTGTCTTCCTACCTCAGCCTCCCAGAGTGCTGGGATTACAGGTGTAAGACCATACCCGGCTGTGTGTTAGTATTCTTATATTCTTACTCACAGCAAAATGTATTTAATCAGTTTTATGGTATTTTTGCTAAATCAATTTTGTAAGCCTGCTTGTAGCAGAAATGTCCACATTATTGTGGGCTGTTCTTTGTCAGAAAAATTGATGGCAAATTCATAGGTAACTAATGAGACTGCTTAATACCTGCCGTTTCAAAAAGACAGCAAATAAAGCAAAACCACAGCATTAATTCTTCATGTAATTTAAGAAAAACAATGTTTTTCTAACTTCATTAATCATTTAAATTCCATATGGTTCTCTTACAGCAGTGTGATCTACCTGCATTTTCTTCACTGTAAGAACTATTAGACATTTCTGTTGAAGATAGTTTCTAATGTTGAAATTTTCAGCAAATAATTCTTCATGTCCAAACTGTCACCGTGGAAACTTAGGTGTTACATCAACTAGTTGTATGCTATAACTTACTTAGCATTAAAATGATTAGATAACTTACTATATATAAAGCAACTGGAAGAGTCATGTAAAACAGTGCCTTTTTTTTTTTTAGCAGATACTGTTATCATTTAATTTTTGTTTTTTAGCAAGGTGAAAATTAAATTCAGATATTCTTTAAGATGTATACCTCTGGTCTTTAGATGTAGCATCACTTTGTGATCTTACCTAAGTCCTCTGCTCTGTAGGAATTAGAATTGTTTATATAAAGAAGCTAATACTGTCTTTGGTATAAAACTCAAATATTTATTGATTTACTATGATGTTTTGAAAGTCAGTGGGATGGGGGACAGTGACATGTCAAAATCATCTAGAATTTAAAAAAAAAAACGCATAACACTGCTTATTTAAGGACCGCTGGTCTATAAGTTTAGCTTCTTATGAACTTAAAAAAATTTGTTAGCTTACCCTTGTTTTGTGATAATAACTTAATAACTCAGCATTTGTTTGATAATGAATTAACATATAATAAAAAAGTCATGACTAAATAGTTTGATGTTTTTACTATATTGAATTATTTGATCAAGGGTTAATGTGACAGGCAAAGGAGTTTTGTTGGCTGTTGCTTTTGTATTTTAACCCCCTTTTAAGATTTCAATTGACAGTGAAATCTTAAACATGGAAATGTAATATGTAATATAGGTAGTAATTTATTACCATATATTTACTTACGAATTCTCATTTATAACATTTGTTTGTTATATAAATCTAAACCGGCAGTTTTGAATAATGCAAACATTTTGATATTACTAATCTCAGCATTTTTTCCCCCTAATTTTGTTACACAGTATTGAGAAAAACTCAATTTAAACAGATTAGTAATTGATAACTGTTTTAAAGCTTGCCTTATTGCCTTAAATTGTCATTCTAGCAAGTAGAAAGGATAGTAAAGACTTTGGACTCAACTAACTAAATATGTAACCTTGGCTTGCATTTATTAATTGTTGAAAATGAGCTTTTTAGTCAGACATGATTCTCATTTCTGCTAGCTGTTAGACCTTGGATAAATTATGTGACTCCTCCAAGCCTTGAGTTTCTCATTTATCAAATGGACATTATAATAGCTTTTACCTCATAAGAGGTAAATCATATTTAGATTAAGTAAGGTAATTACATCTGTTAAAGTATATCCAAGTAATCATATTTAGATTAAGGTGATTATGTGTGTTAAAGTATGATTGTCAAAAAAGCAAAGTTCTTACACTTAGGCAAATATAGAATGAACATATGTCACAGATTGTATTCCACTCACTTATTAATAAAATAGTAAGATATTTAATTTGCCCAGAGTGCATTTGTGGATCTAAGTATTTATAGGCAATGTTAATAGAAGACTGCTGAGTTAGATAAGAAACTGATTAATATCCAGCAAGGCCAGGAATTTAATCTTTGTGGTTATCAGGGCAAAAATTACTTGCTTCTCTATTGGATAAAAAGCTACAAGTTAACATATAAAACCTCACTGTCTAGGACTTTTGTTTTTTTAAGAGACAGGATCTCACTCTGTCACCCAGTCTGGAGCCCAGTGGCTCAGTCATAGCTTACTACAAACTTTAACTCCTGGACCCAAATGATCTTTCCACCTCAGCCTCTCGTATTTATTTTTATTTTATTTTAGAAATGGACTCTTGCTGTGTTGACTAGCCTGGTCTCAAACTTCTGGCCTCAAGCAATCCTCCCACTTTGACCTCCTGAAGTGCTGGGATGGAACTTTTAGTAAATAGAAATGTACGTTCCCCTAAATTAGAATTTCTCAACTTGGGCAGTCTTGATTTTGGGGCTAGATCATTTTTTATTGTGGAAAGCTGTCCAGCATGTTATAAAATGTTTAATAGCATCCCTGGCTCCTACTCACGAGGTGCCCATAGACTCCTCTTCTCCCTGATTGGGCAACAGACATTGCCAGGTGTTCCTGAGGGTGCAAAATTGTTCCATGATGAAAACCATTGCCTTGGATAATCTTGAACAACCTTTGTCTCTGTTACAACATTGGATGTACAACTAATTTTTTTTGCCTCTTTTTCCAAGCTTTTGATAATTTTTCTGACACATGAAAGCACTTTGCACAGTGCCTGACTAGTAGTAGACAATTGTTAAATGACAACGGCTACTGTTTTATTTATTATTACTAATATGTTGTTTCTGAGGTAGTTTGACAGGCATTATTTGGCTGAATTTACCTGGGATATTGATTTGTTAGATAACATCATTAGAAAACAAAACAACCTAAGACACTTCAGTGCAAATCTATCAGATCTGCTCAGAGTTTCCAAATAGGCAAAAGCAGTCATTTTTTCTGGTAAGTCCCAAAATCAAATTCATGTTTTTTAATACTCTCTTCTGCAGTTTTAGGTATGGTCAATTTTGACCCAGAATACATACATTGAACTCATTCAGTTTACCAAAAAAAAATCAGACAAGAAACACTGATTAATTCCTAATAATCATTAAAGTGATTATAGCACAATATTATTGTAGTTGAATATATTACATGTTTATTGTGTAACCAACTCAATAAGGCAGACTGTATTAAGAGCACAGGCTAAGTAGACATGCTTGAACTTTACCTGACATTTGATTCTATTAGAAGTGCTAAATAACGTGCTTGCTTATATAGTTTTAGGTGAGCAGACATGTCTGAACAGAACTGAATTTTATTAAGACTCAGTGCGTACAATCTATGTGATCAATGAGACAAATCTCCCATGTGCCCAACAATTTTAGAACTTGTATTTTGAGGTTTACATAAAATGAGTTTACTTGGTAGTATTGGTAAATAAATTGTTATAGGTAAATACCAGTATTAAAACGTGTTACACATTTGTGCTTCCAGGCTTTTAAAATTAAAATTTCTAAATTTGAAAATGAAAGTTTTAAGATGAAAGAACATTGGTGACACCTCGAGGCACTGCAGTGAAAAAGGCTGAGAACCACAGCGTAACAACTATAGTTCTGACTTAGTAAATGTATTTTTAAATATAAAGTCTTCTAAGGAGCATAGTTTACTTTTTCTTGCCCTAGTTAGAGTTGACATTTGACTTTTGATTTAAGTTTTACAAGAGTCATGTGATTTGCAGTTAATTAGATTGGAGAACCAGCTATTTCCTATACTGTTTTAGAAATGTAACCTAGTTTTCTCTCTTTCTCCCTTTATAAAATTACATAAGTAGAAATGGACCAGAATAGAGAATTGTATAGGAAATTGGAATTATAAGTGTTCTTAAGCAGGTTTGGAAATAGAGTAATGGTGACAAGAGAATTTTTGTCTTTTGGCACACGTCTCTGGTGTATAGCAAAATATAGTATACCTTTCCACAAACAACTTTACTTACTAAGCATATAGAGATGTAAGATAATTGAGTATAAGTATATGAATTGATAATTTTAGTTTTGTAAAATATTTCATTTGTTTGTTTGGAGATGGAGTATTACTCTGTCGCCCAGGCAATGCAGTGGTGCAATCTTGACTCACTGCAACCTTTGCCTGCCGGGTTCAAGCTATTCTCCTGCTTCAGCCTCCCAAGTAACTGGGACTACAGGCTTGCCACCACGATGACCGGCTAATTTTTTTTTGTTTTTAGTAGAGACAGGGTTTCACCATGTTGGCCAGGCTGATCTCGAACTCCTGACCTCAGTTGATCTACCCACCTCAGCCTCCCAAAGTGCTGGGATTACAGGCAGTTTTGTAAAATTTGACAGTCTTCATTACCAGTTATATTTCTTAACCACAATATAAATATAGTACGTAGAACAACCCAAATAATAGTAGAAGAAAGAAAAGATAATTACATAGATGAAGCAGTAAATACTCCTTTGAGTGTTATTAAATTTTTTGATGGCATTTGTTAATTCAGCTTTTGAGTTTCAATAAATACTGTCCATTTAAATTATATTGAAGCTACTGCATAAGATGTAACATTTGTGTGCAAGATTTTAAATATAAAATACTATAAGAATGACATTTTCATAGTGTTTTATTTGTTGCTTTGGCTGTAATTAAGTAATGTTAACTTTTCTGCCAGTGGGTTAATTAAAAAGCCAAAGCACAGAAAATAATCTTTGAAACAGTAGATGAATCAGTGACATATCAGTGAATTAAATTACTTAACTTTCCACATGATATAGATATGCATCAAAATCAGTATCATTTTCTCAGATTTTAAGTTATTTTGATGTATTAGAAAATATTGAACTTTTTTTACTGTCCAGGTTTAATTTTGTAATTATTCTGCTTAACTTTGCCAGTGATTGGTTTTTGTTGTTGTTGCTTGAATTGTGTATAGAGAGATGTTAAGTGATTGAGGTACTCTTTTTACTATTAACTACGTATTTTAAGTCAGACCAGAATGTTTAGTGGTGTAGTAAGAAAGCATCACATACGACAAGCTCTGGGCTTATCTCTTACTCTGAACCATGTAATGAATCCCTTGCTGCAACATCTTGCCCCTCCCCCAAAGCAGCCAGCATCTATTTGAGCAGAGTGGCTCTGCTCTAGTTGTATCTTATTCTCATGGAGGAGATAGCAGAGCTTATACTGCAGCAAGTGGAGCTTCTGTGGTGAATCCAATGCTGGATTAAATTTTAAGGCTGTTAGCAAGGTCCTGACAAAGTGGTGTTAAATGAGCACTTTCATTCTGGGAATTTGGTTGTAATTTTATTGAAGCAGTTTTATTATGCAGGAGAAAGAAACAACAGCATCTTAATTCCAATCATAGTATGCCGACCTGATCTCTGCTGTCGGGGTGGAAACAGCTGAAGAATGCAACATTTTAATACAGTTTTTGTTTTTTTTAAAAAAATGAGTGCTTTGGATCTAGAATAATGTTCAAGACAGTCAGCAAACAACATTCACCAAGGCGTTTTTCTGGAATTTCAGTCTTGGATCGATTTAAGTGCTCAGGGTCTGAAAAAATGTCTCCTAGCATCAAAAACTTGGATTGCTTTTCTCCGATGTTATGCCACTGTAAAGTAGCATGCACCAACAGCACAATATCCTTAATGTTTGGATGTAAGGTGGGTTTGAATAATACTTCCATAAAAAGCTTGGTTTTTAAATCCAGTAGTATTTCAGCAAAGAAATATCATTTAGATTAGATGATTTGCTTGACTTTAATTCATGTAATAGATTTCCTGTCCTTTGTGTGTCTGACATGAGTAAGACACACAAATGGGTCTGTGCACACAGTTAAGGTATAGTAGAAAAGGATCTGATTTTTGTGAAAGCTGCATATGAAATGTTGTCGTTCTCCATTAATGAGGATTAATAATTGATTTGCTTTTTATGTTTTGCTACTGTGGGGAATGAAGTGTACAGGAAACACCATTGATATGCAGGATTGAAGATGCTTTCTGATTTCACTTTGATGGAAGAAATTGCTTGTGGCAGGTTTAATATTTAAACTAATGCCATAGACTTTGTGATTTTGATACTAAATTGTGTTGCTATTTAGATTGTATAGAAGAAAAAAAGCTTTTACACAAAATAAACACTGAAAGAACTGTGACTTTACTATTCATTTCCTATAAATGAAACAGTGGTTAATTGAGTAAGGTGTTCTATATCTATAAAGTTTGCCTTAAAGATAGATCTATGGTTTTTTATGTAAAATGCTAAGTGGAAGAAAGAACGGATGCATTTTTACCTGATTTCTGAAATCAAAAACAACATATGTTTTAAAGCTATTTGTAGAAAGAGAGCCCTCTACTGTAGTATTTGACGGAATAATTATTTTCAAATATTGTTTCAAATGAAGCTTTTTTTTCTTTTTAGTTTTTGTAAGACTGAAACTTCTCAATTGATGATGTGAAGAGGTCTCAAATTGCTAGCTGATTAAATTAGGCTGAAAGTTTTTTACCCCTTTATTAAAGAATATATTGCTTTTCTGGTCACTCAAGCATTTCCCCCTTCACTTTAAATTCTTTGTTGTGTCAGAGAATTCTTATTTTCCTAGTGAGATTTCAGAAATTTTCTGAAATAGAAAATGGAAATGATTGCACAAGAAAAAGTATGCTGCTAATAGAAACAGATTTTTAACAAATTTACAATTCATATTGGTTGTTCAACTATGAGCCAGTGTAAAATTCATATGCATTGTTTAAATAGCTAAGGCTACATTTTCTTTTTTCCCTGAGTGTTAAGCCTGTTTTTTCATGTGGTATGTACAACAGGGTGTTTTAGGAAAAAGATTTAAAAATTTTTGAGGAATATTTTTATAAAGTTAATCACTGTAAAAAATGTTTGTAGGTAAATTAAACATCTAATTATGTATATAAGATGTTTTAAAATACTACCCTTATTATAGAGTCAGTTTTAAGAAGTAACATGCCATTGCTCATGACTAGTCTGATAGTCTAAGTGAACTTTAAACACCTCTCCTGTCCTCTACTTACACTTTGGATGCTGTTAAATTCATTGCAGAACACCGCTTGAGGTTCTTGGTTGCCCTCTGGTGGGAAAATGAAGAAAATATTCTATTGAAAATGTCTTTGCTGTGGTCATACTTGGGAATTAAGGATAGTTAAAAGGGCATCAAAGTTATATATTTACAATTTAAGAAATCAGATACTTTAATTTGGGAAATAAAAAGAAGTCAATTATTTTGAGGCTTAACCATTTGTGGATAGAATTTTTAAAAATTGTTTTCCAAAATGTTTGAATTTTATGGCAGGTAGTATTGACAAGAGACTATGTAGAAATATAGTTTCTAAGACTACAGCATCCTTGTCACATTTTTTATTAGTGTATTTTGATAGATGCAAAATTAATTATTTAAAGCTTTGCAGTGAAACTGACAAATTAATTAAACATTTTAATATGTGATTAAAGAAGAATACCTATTGGGGGGAGTTGTACCAGAATTATCCCATAGCTTTTAGTTAAAAGATTTCAGAAATAGCTTGAGACAATAAGGGTAAACACATCTTTCTTTCCAGTGTATAAGTTAATACCAATATTGCATGTGCAAAAAGTTTATCTTCTAATACCACCGGTACTTCTAATGCCAATTAATAACTGTTAACTTCCTTAATTTGTAGGCAAACAGCAAGTAATCTTACTATGTAAATTCCAAATCGCATTTAAAACTAAGCTTAATATTTTCATTTCTGGCATGGGCTTTTGAAAAGGAATAAAAGCACCACCTTGTTTGTTGGAAATTAAATGTCTTTTTAAAAAGTCAGATTTCTATGTGACTAGAATTTACCTCCTAACCATTCTTTATGAGACATTTATCCAAGAAGGTTACAGTAATAGATTATCATGAAGAACCAATCTGTTTACTATAGAATCTTGGAAGTCTCCATGTGTATCAAAGTGAGAGTGTGCATGCATGTATGTAATTGGAGCAGTATCATCAAAAGATGAGTTAATTTCTGTTATCAGTCCATATGGAAAGAAGCCTGTTTATCTCTCATGTCTCATATTAGAACTCAGAGAAAGGACCTTGGGGAATGTAAGGAGAATGCAGAGGACATTTAGATTCTTCTTCTTCTTTTTTATTTTTATTTTTATTTTTTTTTGAGAGAAAGAAAAAGGGGGAGAGAGAACAAAATTCTTGCTCTATTGCTCAGGCTGGAATGCAATCTTAAAAAGGTATTAAAAACCTCTTTTATGCCATCGATTGTACTTAACAAGAGAGACAGGAAGGAATAAGGGAAGAAAATAACAAACAGTCAACCAGTATTTCATTTAAGTCTGTGAGATACTATGCAAATGCTGAAGAGTAATTCACTTCCTGTTATGCAGTCACTTTCAGAATGGATGTAATATAAAGTAACAATATGATGTCAAAATCTCCCGCTATTATTGTGCGGGAGTCCAAATCTCTTTATAAGTCAATAAAAACTTGTCTTATGTATCTGGGTGCTCCTATATTGGTTACGTATATATTTATAATCATTGACTCCTGTTGTTACATTGATCCTTTTTGAAGTCTATTTTATTGGAGACAAGAGTTACAACTCCTGTTTTTTTTTTTTCTCTCTCTCCATTTAATTAGTAACTCTTCCTCCATCCCTTTATTTTGAGTCTTTGTGTATCATTGTGAGTTGGATCTGGATACTGCATACCGATGGATTTTAACTGTTTATTCAATTGGCCTGTCTGTGTCTTTAATTGGGGCATTGTATCCATTTAAGTTTAGGATTAATATTAATATTTGTGAGTTCAATATTGTAATTTAATGCTAGCTGGCTATTTTACCCATTAGTTGATGTAAATTCTTCATTATGGAGATACTCTTCACATTTTGGTGAATTTTTGGGATGACTGATACTGGTTGCTTTCTGTTTGTAGTGCTTCTTTCAGAAGATCTTGTAAAACAGGCCTGGTGGTGATGAAATCTCTGAGTGCTTGTTTATTCGTGAAATATTTTATTTTTCCTTCATTTATGAAGTTTAGTTTGGCTGGATATGAGATTCTGGGTTGAAAATTCCTTTCTTTGAGGATATTGAATATTGACCTCCACTCTCTTCTAAAGATTGTAGGGTTTCCGCTGAGAGATCTTCTGTGAGTCTGGTAGGCTTCCCTTTATGGGTAATCTGACCTTTCTCTCTAGCTGCCCTTAGAATTTTCTCCTTTATTTCAACCCTAGTAAATCTAGTGATTATATGTCTTGGTGTTGGTCTACTTGAGGAATATCTTTGTGGTGTTCTCTGGAGTTGAATATTGTCCTGCCTTACTAGGTTAGGAAAGTTTTCCTGAGTAATATCCAGCAAAATATTTTCCAACTTGGATTCATTCTTTCTCTTCATGACATTCAGGTACACCCATCAGTCGTAAATTAGGTCTTTTCACATAGTCCCATATTTCCTGGAGACTTTGTTCATTCCTTTTTACTTTTCTTCTCGAATCTTGTCTTCTCGTTTCATTTCATTAAGTAGGTCTTCGACCTCTGATATCCTTTCTTCTGCTTGATCAATTCGACTGTTAAAACCTGTGCATACTTCACAAGGTTCTCGTATTGTGTTCTTCACTTCCATTAATTCACTTATATTCATTTCTAAATTGTCTATTCTCATTAGGATTTCGTCAAGCCTTTTTTCAAGGTTCTTAGTTTCTTTACATTGGGCTAGAACATGTTCTTTTAGCTCACAAAAGTTCCTTATTATCCACCTTCTGAAGCCTAGTTATGTTAATGGAACGCACTTGTTCTCCATTAGGCCTTGTTCCCTTGATGATAAAGAACTGTGATCCCCTGTAGAAGGAGAAGCATTCTGATTCTGGGTATTCTCAGCTTTTTTACGCTGGTTTCTTCCTGTCATTGTAAGTTTACCCACCTGTCGTCTCTGTAATTGCCAACTTTCAAATTAGGTCTCTGAGTGGACGTCCAACTTGTTGATTCCCAGCGCCAAAATCTGAGCAACCCACTGCACCGGCTAAAGACAGCGGCATTAAGATTCGTGGTGCTTTTCTGCTTGGGAATCTCTGGTCTGGCTTCCCTCTTGAATCCCTTTTTCAATCAGGTAAATGGGCGACTCTGCCTTCCCGGAGCTCCAAACGTCAATTAAAAGGGAAGCTAGTCCTATTTACTCTGCACCAAGAACCGCCGCACCGGCCACAAGAGTCGTGCTGGTGACCCATGGGGCTCCTTCCCTGGGAATCTCCTAGTCCGTGAGCAACAAAAATTCATCTGAAAGTGTGGCGTCCTCTCGTTCTGTGTGCTTTCTCTGGGAGCTTCAATCCTGAGCTGCTAGTAGTCGGCCATCTTGGATCTGTCCCCCTCCCCCCCTTTTTTTTTTTTAATAGAGATGGGGTTACACCATGTCAACCAAGCTGGTTTCCAACTCCTGACCTCAAGTGATCTGCCCACCTCGGTCTCCCAAAGTGCTGGGATTACAGGCATGAGCCACCAGGCCTGGCGTACATTCAGATTTTTAATCTAGAGACTATGAAGCTGTTTAGGAGGCAGTTCTTTAGGGGTGGACGTGAACAGAAATTAGCAAACTCATAGTACCTCTAAAGGTATGCCAACTCTTTAGTGTAGAATTAGCTATTTCAAAATAGGAGGCACAGTAAGACCGGAGTCTAAGATCCCGAGGAGGAGATGAGCTGTATGAAGATCAGAAACTTGTATTTTGTGAAGCTAAAGTTGTTTGTTTGTAATATCAAGCTCTTGGAAGTTCTTGCCTTTACTAACTACCCTAAGAAAAGCCATGAGAATGCTTTTTGCAGTAAAGCCTTAAAGTATGTTGATGACCTTAGTGATTGAAGTGAGAGAATCCCAGAGGGAAGGCAAAACACCTAGTATAAAGTCAGGAGTATTGTTTTGGGTGTCTTCTTTCCACAGCAAGATAGTGTAAGGTGTTAAAACCTTGGTGATTCTATTAGAAAAGGTACTGTTCCCACTTAGCTGTGATTCTTGACCTGGGATACAAGTGGCTTCAGGACAAATCTGGTATGTCAGTGGGTACTCTACAGTCATCCTAACATCATTTTTTCTCAAACCTATTTTTAATAAGAAAATGACTTTATAAGTTTATTTTCATATTGAAACTTGCAGTATAGCATTTGAGCAGGTTAAAGTATAATTTGTATGGATAATTTATGTAACTGTAATTGTATACATAAAATTTGTGTAAAAGATGAGATTTTCAAGAAATATTGTTCATGTGGCCATGACTCCTTGCTATGTTGCTTCATATTCCTAATGTTTCGTTTTTTTTGTTTGTTTTTTTTTTTTGCTGTTAAAAGATAATTGGGTAGAAAACTTTGAGAAACCCTACCTTATAATTACATTATTTTCCCCACTACCCACCTCACTTCTCCCTGGGTGAAAAAGTGTTACTGAATAGATTCGAACATGATGGCCCATTTGCTTCATGTAGTTCACTCGTGCTTAACATCGTGTTTGCAAATAATAAATTCTAAACTAACAATGACTTTAAGCAAATGGGTTCTTATCTTTTCCTCATTATAGTCAGCTTAGAAATATGCAGCTGCTACAACTTTGAACGTCTTTTTCTCTTGGCCTTTGCTTCATTGAAAGATGTCTGTTACAGCTCTAGTCATAAAGACAGGAAGAAGAGGTGGAAAGGGAAAAGGAGCATGGTTTATAACGCTAGTAGATGTCTGCCTATATTTCATTGATTAAAACTGTGTCACACGGACTCTCCTAGTAGTAAGGAAGAGTTTGAAACCTACTATAGTCAGCTCTTCATATCCATGGCTTCCTTTCTGATCAACCAACTGTGGATCAGAAATATTTGGGGAAAAAATTGTGTTTGTACTGAGTATATACAGACATTTTTTCTTGTCATTTTCCCCTAAACAACACATTATAACAACTATTTACATAGCATTAACATTGTACTAGGTAATATAAGTACTCTAGAGATGATCTAAAGTATATGGGACGGTGTACATAGGTTATGTGCAAATATTACATACACCACTTTATGTCAGCGACTTGAGCATCTTCAGATTTTCGTCTCTTTGGGAGGTCCTGGAACATGTCCCCCACAGATACTGAAGGATACTATACAGTATTTAGCTTTTATAGTCTATATTAGACAAAAACAAGGAAAACAGATTATAGTGTTGAGCAAAGCAGTCTACAGTGTCTGACCTAATGCATATGCACAGCATTTTTTCTGAAGTCTGATTAATTTTAGAGCTTATCAAGTAATGTGTCTGTTCAGCTGAAACAAAGCAGAAGAGTCCAGTTGAGGCTTTCCTTTCACACATCTAGTTGGTAAAATGTCTACATAAAGGTTGAAACGTAGCTTTATAGAGTATTTGCTTCCTGTTAATGTTTATTTCCCTCCCCTCCCCTCCCCTCCCATCCCCTCCCCTTTCCTTCTCCCGTTGCTCTGTCAACCAGGCTGGAGTGCAGTGGCGTGACCTTGGCTCACTGTAACTCTGCCTCCCGAGTTCAAGCGAGTCTTCTGCCTCCGCCTTCTGAGTAGCTGGGATTACAGGCGCATACCACTATACCTGGCTCATTTTTCTGTATTTTTAGTAGAGTCAGGGTTTCACCATGTTTGCCAGGCTGGTCTCGAAGTTCTGACCTCAGGTGATCTACCCACCTTGGTCTCCCAAAGTGCTGATTCCAGGCATGAGCCACCATGCACAGCCCCTGTTGTCTTTCTTGATCCTTCTTACTTTTTTGTTCCAACCTTCAGAAGCAAAAGTAAACATTGCAAAAAAGCTACCATTGCACTGAAGTACAAGGAGCATGTCCCTTTACCTTTAGGGTATGGTGTATGGTATCTAAGGTTTCTTTGAAACAGTTCACTGAGCACTAATAGGTAACTTCAGATATTTTTATTTAAGAATACTGTTTCAAAATAGACTTCAAATTGAAAAATACTCCATAATAAATAATGACCAATAGCAGTTTGCTTGTTAGAATTGGATTATAATAATTTTTAACAATAATTAAGGTTAAATGCCTTTTGATGTTAAAAGCACAGCCCTCCTCTAGTATCTTCCTTTTTTTAAGATGAAATGTACTTTCTCTTGTCTGTGCTACCAAACCTTTACATTGAGCCAATATACCTAGGGTGCTATTCTATTTTGAAGTCCCTTTTTTATTGACTTCATAGTTTCTCCAAAGGAAAAAAAAGTATTCTTTAGTGACTATGGAACTCTAGCTAACTCCTCAGTCTTTCAGGATGGTGCATTTGAACTCCTTTCTTTCTCTGCTGGATAGGGGGGTACAGAGGAAAAAAACCCCAAAACTCCATTCTTAAACTGAATGAATTAAATAATTTTTTCATGTATTGATAAATAGTTTCTATTAGCATTTGCTGATAGCAGTGGCCCCATAATATGTCTGCACCTAGAAATAGTTGATTATTGTTCTCCTATATCCATTAGAACTATACTGATATATATTATTAGCCTTTTCTTTGAAAATCTATTACATTACATTTTGGAATGTAATTTTTCTTATCTTCAAGAATGTACTTATTTTTGAAATTTTCTTTTTCACAGTTTATAAACTTATGAGTTATTTTTAATAAATGGAAAGTGATAATATGTTTTAAAATAATGTTTTATTTTAAAATAAATACCACTTGTTTCAATATATAACATTGAAGCAGTGAAATAATTTCAGAAAGTTAAAATAGAGTATGTGCCTTTCTCATTTTTACAAAGAAAATTGTAGTCATTTACAATTTTTTCTAATTGTTTAATTTATTAATTTATTAATTGATGCATTCACTCAGTAATTTATTAAGCACCTATACACTGGGTATGTAGCAGTAAACAAAGGAACTCCTGCTCTTACGGTAATCATGTGTTACCTAGTGTAACTTTTCTATTATTAATTTAGAAATTCCTTCAGTGGAGATGCAGGAATAAAACTTTAGAGTATTAAATTCTACAGTGTACATAGTAATTTTTTTTAAAGCTCTGTATTAGTTGACTAGGGCTGCCATAACAAAAACTGCAGATTAATTGGTTGGCTTAAACAGTAAATTTAATTTCTCAGTGTTCTGGAGGCTGAAAGTTCAAGCTCAAAGTGCTGGCGTGATTTCATCTGAGGCCTTTCTCCGTAGCTTGCAGATGGCTACCTTTTTATTGCCTCTTCACGTAGCCTTTCCTCTGTGCATACATATCCCTGCTGTGTCTCTCAATGTGTCCAAATTTTCTTCTTTTATAAGGAAACCAGTCAGATTAGACTAACATACCCTGATGACCACATCTTCATCACCTTTCGAAGGCCTTGTCTTTGAATAAAGATACATTATTCTGGGGTATTAAAAGTCAGGACTTCACTATATGCATTTTGGGTGGGGAAGGTGGGGGACATAATTCAACCAGGGCTTATTAATAAAGGAAAGCCAGGGCTTCTAAGTTCACAATTATGTGAAAGAGGTTTTGAATTTAGGCTTTGATGATATATCATGTTTGTAAAACATTTTATTTATAAAGTTCACTGAACATTTGTAAATTTGGTTTGAACAAATCCTATCATCAAGGAAGATTGCCAAGTGAATAAGTAAGGCTGCTGTAATTTAAGAGTATTCAAGTTTTAAATTACTTGAATTTTCAGATTAAGAGAGTCATGGTAGCCTCTGCTTCTCCATTTGGCCATTTTATGCCTATTTGCTACTACCAGAGAAGAAATATCTTGAGCATGTGTTTAGGAATAGAAGGTAGGTAAGAAGACAGTGAATATTTTAGTAATCTCAGTTTCAATTTCAAAACACATCTGTGTGTATTTGATGATGATGATTATCTGTTTGAATTAATATAGGCCTAAGGTATGTTGTGTTAAGTGGGCTTTTTATGGGTTGGCTTTAGGAACCTAGTCATAATTTCCATTATTATTTCAAATTTTTCCAAATAATCAAAAAGTACTAATTTTTGGAATACAGCCTATCCATCAGTTGGGAACTTCTATACAAATATATTAGACAGCAGGAGAATTTATAATTCCTGATTGCTTATTAGTCTTGCAGAAGTAGAAAATAATAACTTTTGTTTGACAGTATGTTTTAAGGAGTGAAGCAGTTGACTGTTTTTCTGAACTTACGGTCCAAGAGTGGGTTTGTTCTGACAGTACAGCTGTGTTTTTTAAGAAAATGAATCTGTTTTAAGTTATCTTTGGCAGTTGCTGGAAATAAAGTACATAAAAAAGAAATCTTCCCTTGAAGTTCATAGCTATTAAGAGATGTGATACACAAACCACTGGGACCTCCTGGCAGAAGTTTTTTTTTAGGTTTCTTCAGTTGGTTTTAGAGAAAAAAGCAATTCATATTTGACATATTTCACAAATTTGAAATGTAAATCATGATTATTATAAATTTCATTATGCTCTTTTCATTGTTTTTGTAAATGTTGGATATTTGCTATACAGATTGCCTTGAACATTTCTCTTAGCTGACAGTAACTTAACCCGCAGTGTATCTAGAATATTATTCATCATTCTTTGTCACATTTTATCTTTTTTTGGTGTTCTTTTTATTTTTAAATATTTGAAGTTGTTTGCAAATAACAGAAGAATAAAGGAGCAATGAAAAGCCTTTATTAGAAATTTTAATTAGAATTTAAACATAGCAAGCCCAATTTTTAAAATCAGCTTTACTGGGATATAATTCACATATAATAAGCTGCATATATTAAAATAGTACAATTTCCTTAAGTGTTGACATCTGTGTACACCTGTGACACCATCACTGTAATCAAGATAGTAAATGTATTCATCATCTGGAAAAGTTTTCTCAAGCTTCTTTTCAGTCACTCCCTCTTGTCCTTCCCTGTTCTATTCTCTCCCAGACTGGTGTCTGGAAACTTAGATTTCAGGAGGATTCCTACCACTAACTGATCAAGTTGCTTACTCTGCCTAAACTGTTTGTACAAAATATTATTTATCTCAAACACCTCCTTCTGAGAGTCTGGAATTTTGTCATGTCCTAGGCAGAGGCTGCCTATGTGACCAGCCCACAGTGAAACCCTGGGTTCCGAGTCTCTAACAATCTTTTATGGTTGACAGCATTTCACATGTGTTGTCACAACTTGTTGCTGGGTGAATTCAGGGAATCTTTCTTGACTCCACTGGGAGAGGATTCTGGAAAGTTGCTCCCAGTTTCCCCCAAACTTTGCCCCATGTGCCTTTTTTCTTTGTTGATTTTTGCCTTGTAGACTTTCATCATAATAAATCATAACTATGAATGTGACTCATTTTCACAAGTCCTACTAGCAAATCATTGAATCTGGGAATAATCTTGGGAATCTTTCAACACAGGCAAAAAGTTAAAATTTTTGAATTCTTAACTGTGTTCAGCGAAAGCTTAAGGGAAAAAAAAAGGAGAGACTTAATCTTGGAAATCTTTCAACACAGGGAAAAAGCTAAAATATTTGAATCCTTAACTGTGTTCAGCGAAAGCTTAGGACAAAAAAGGAGAGACTTAGCAAGTTGGTATCTGAAGGATGATGGAATAGTGATGATTTCTTTCCAGATAGAAGGAATCTTATTCATATGTTAAAAAGTAAGTTTTCTCTTTGTTATGTGAAAGATCTTAAGAAAGAGTAACAATATTGGAAAAACAGTTCTCACAAATATTTAGAGTTGCTTTTAAACGACACCCCCGCCCCCCCACACAAACTAGAATTGGGTTCAGTGAACCCTAGTGGTCTACAGACGTTTGACAGAGTATGATTTCTTGGTCATTTGCATGCTGTTTAAAATTTGCTTTTATTAAATATTGAGTAGATACAAACTAATAGGTATAAAATATATGTAGGTGTACAGAATTGCTACATAACATTTAAAATAATGAAAGAGTAATAGCTGTTCTCTTAGAAGTCCCCTGTTTGCTCTCAGATTCTTTGCCATTCCTTCCCAACTCAGTAATAATTCTGAATTCTATATTTGGTACTCCTTACTTCAAAAAAAATTCCTAAACAATAAATCAATTGTTGATTTTATATATTTTTGAACCACTGAGTAATGTTGATTATAGTTGTTAGAGATTTTATGGCTTGTGGCTTTTTGGTTATGAACATTATGAAATGTTCTTCTTTTATTTTTATTTATTTTTTTTCTTTAACAACTCTATTGACTGACCATTATGGTATCTTCTAATGAATAGAATCAGTTAGTAATTTTAATGTCAGATTACCAGTGTTTTCTGTTTAGGTTTATACATTTCTTGTCTTGTTTTGAATATCCTTACGTAGCCAGAAGTCATAATCTCCTATGTAGTATTGTCTTCTAAAAGTTTTATATTTAGATGTTTTCACATTGAGATCTTTAATCTGCCTGAAATTTTTGTTTTGGTATGCTATAGGAGTCACATTACATTTTTTCTAATGGATACCCCATTGTCCCAGTTTCATTTATTGACAAATTCTTTGCGTTTTCTCAATGATACATAATGTCCTTAATTCCCACGAGTCTGTTTCTGAACTCTTAACTTTTGTTCCACTCATCAGTCTGTCTTACCCTGTGCCAATACACATTATCTTAATTACTAAAGCTTTAGAATAATGCCAGTTTTAATTGTTGGTTTATAGATATGTAATTTTATATTTTGTATACAAATAGTAATATCATTTATAAGTAAGTTTTGCTGCTATTAAAAACATAAAATTCCTAGGTCAAAGATTATATGTATTTAATATTTTGATAGTGTTAAATTGCTAGCAAAAAGCTACTTTCATTTATGTTTTTACCTGTATTAGAGTTTCTCTTTTTCCACACGTTCATCACCAGTGGGTATTATTGGGCATTTGTGGTTTTGTGGATCTGCCCAGGTAGAAGTGATAGATTATTGTTTTAATGTGCATTCCTTCATGAGTGTGAGGATGAACATCTTTGCATTATTTATTATTTGTAATTTTTTATAAAATAAACTGCCAGTCTGTGCGTCTTGCTCATTTTTCTTTTTCTTTTTTATAAAATTGATTTGTAAGACTTTATTATAAATTTCAAAACTGGCCCTTTTGTAATATACTTGAGCTCTCCCTCCTCCTACTTCTCCCCCCAAACTGGTTGGCATTTTCATTTTAAGTTGGTGACACAAAAGTTTTAAACTTTACGTATTCAAATTTATTAGTCTTTTTTGTTTCTGAATATCATTTCTTACTTAGACTGGACCATTCCAGCAGTAGGAACAAGTTTATTCATGTTTTTTTTAGTGTTTGGGTCAGTTCTTTATGTTTAGGTCTGTGATCTAATAGATAATTTTTTTTAAGTTGAAGTTATGCCATAAGAATCCTGATTTGTTTCCCCCCCCCAAAATGGCCATTTACCAAATACTATTTATTCAATAATCCATCATTCCTCTACTGATTTAAAATATTATCCTCATCACAGCTATTACATTTACATATTTATTTGGTTGTGTTGTGGACTCTGTGTTCTACCCAAGTCTTTGTTTCTTTTTGTTTGTGCTGCTATCGAACTTTTAATTGTTGAGACCTTCTAATGCTTCTCTATGAGAGAACTGGATAGAGCCAGTTGCCTCTCAAGACTCTTATTTCAGAATAGCCTTGACTTCTCATATGCTAGTTTTTTCAGATCATAATTACTAGTACCCTGCCACGTACTCTGACTCACCCAAATAAAATTGTATTGATATTTTGATTGTAAAAACATTTTTTCAGATTATTTTATTGGAAAATTCAAACTTAAAATATTGAGCCTTTATCGAAGAATAACTAAGTAGTGTTCCTTTATTTACTTCAATAGCATTTTGACATTTTCTTCATAGAGATTGGCCCTTTACATTTAATTCAAGTTCTCATTTTTGTTGTTTTGTTGCTGTTGGAAATGGGATCTTTTCTAACAGATTTACAAATACCTATTATTTTATTTTTATTTTTCTGGTTCACGTTCTCTCATGAGGTTGCACATACTGTTTTATTTAATCATTTTTACTGAAGTATAATTTACATTCACTAAGCTGTGTTTGTGTAAAGCGTACAGTTTGATGAATTTCGACAGCTGCAGCCCCCTGTGAAACCACTTCCATAGCTGAGATACAGAATATTTTCCTCACTCCAAAAAGATTGTTTGTGCTCCTTTGTATTCATTCAACCTTCCATTCCCCAGAAGATACCACTAACCTGCCTTTCTCACCACAAATTATTTTATATTTTCAAAAATTTTGTGTAAGTGGATTCATACAATAAGACTCTTTAGTGTCTTTAAAAAAAAAAAACTCATAATAATGCTTTTGAGATTCATTGAGGTTGTTGTTTGTTGCAGCAATTTTCTTCTTCAAGAGGTGTGTTCCAGTGTCTGGATATAAAACACTTTGTTTATTCCTATCTGTTGATGGACAGTTAACAATCTGTTAATTACTGAAGCTTTAGAATAATGCCAGTTTTAATTGTTGATTTATAGATATATAACTTTATATTTTGTATACAAATAGTAATACCATTTATAAATAAGTTTTGTAATAACATTTAACAATAATAAGTAATATTTATAAATAATAAGTTTTAATATTAAAGCTATTTTGATTGGCGGTATAGGGATCTTCATGTACAAATATCCATTTATGTGGATATATATTTTTATTTCTCTTTGATACCTAGTGGTTGTTTTCATACCCTAGGTATAAGAATGGTTATTTTCACATTCTAGCAGTGGATGAGTGTCTTGGTCTCTCCACATTTTTACCAATGCTTGTCTTTATCTCCCCTTTCCCCCCAAACTTAGCCATTTTAGTGAATTTGCAATGGTTTAGTGGGTATTGTGGCTTTATTTGCATTTCTTTGATGACTTGTGACGTTGAGTATCATTTCATGTTTTACATGAGTAAATCTTTTGTTAAGTGTTTTGGATTGAATTATGTCTCCCACAAAAAAAGATATGTTGGAGTCCTAGCCTCTAGTATCTCAGAATGTGACCTTATTTGGAGATAAGATCTTTACAGAGATAGTAAAATTAAAATGAGGTTATTGGAGTGGGCTATTCCAGTATAACTGGTGTGCTTATGAAAAGGAAGAATTTGGTCAAAGAGATGTGACATGGCAAGAGTGCCATGTAAAGATGAAGGCAGAGATCAGAGTGATGCATATGTAAGCCAAGGAATGCCAAAGACTGCCAGCAAGCCTCCAGAAGCTAGGAAGAGAAGCATAGAACAGATTCTTTCTCACAGCCCTTAGAAGAAACCAACTATGCTAACACCTTGATCTCAGACTTTTAGCCTTCAGGACTGAGAGACAATAAGCTTCTGTTATGGAAGCCAGTCAGTTTGTAATAACTTTGTTGCAGTAGCTCTAGAAAACGAATGCATTAAGTATTGTTTATATTTGTTCCCCATTTAAAAGAATTGGATTGTTTGTATTGTTGAATTGTAAAAGATCTTTCTATATTCAGATATGAGTCCTTTATCAGATATTTTTATTGCACATTATTTCATTCTGTAGCTTGCCTTTTACTTTCTTACTGACTTTCAAAGAGCAAAAATTTGAATAAATCCCACTTTGTCAAAAACTTGCATCATTGTGCTTTTTGTGTTTTATATTATAAATATTTTCCTACTCTTAATTTGCAGATAAATTTTCTTATATTTTCTTCTAGAAGTTTTATAGTTTTAGGTTTTACATTTAAGTCTGTGATTCATTGCAGATTTTGTATCTGTTGTGAGATAAAGGTTGATGTTAATTTTTTTTCTATGTAGATACCCAGTTGCTCTAGCACTGTGTTGGAAAACTTTTTCATCCTTCATTGAATTGCTTTTGTACTTTGTCAAAAATCAGTTGACCATATGTATGTGAATTTATTTCTGAACTCTTTATTCTGTTTCATTGATATGTGTGTTTTCCGTTTGACCGATACCACACTGTCTTGACATCAGGTAATGTAAGTTGTATGTCTTCTAACTTTGTTCTTTTTAAAATTTGGTTCAGCTGTTCTAGGTTGTTTGCATTTCAGCATTTTAGAATCACTTTATTATCTTCTTCAACAAGTGTGGTGGAAATATTATTGGGACTGCATTGAATCTATAGATTATTTCAAGAAAATGAACTTACTAATAATATTCAGTCTTCCAAACCACAAACATATGATGTCTATTTCTTTAGGTCTTAATTTATTTGAGTAGTGTTCTATAATTTGCAGTGAAGACATCTTGTACATCTTTTGTTCAATTTATTCTTAGCTATTTTATCTTTTTTGGAGTTGGTGCACCAAATGGAACTTAAGTTTTAGCTTTCAGTTATTCACTATTAGTGTAAAAAACACAATTTGATTGATTAACTTGTAGCCTGCAGTCTTACTAAAATCAACTGTTGTTTTAGTAATCTTGTAAATCCCTTGTGGTTTTCAGTGTGAACAGTCAGGTCATTTGCAAATAGAGAGTTTTACTTAATCTTTACTGGTGTTAACGCTTTTTCTTTTACCTGCCTTACAGCCACAGTTAGGGCCTGGCCTCCAGCATAATGCTGAAGACAAGTAAGGCCAGTGAGCACGCTTTCCTCCATCTTTTAATGTTCAACATCTCACCATTGTGTACGTTAGCAGTAGGGTTGTTTGTTTGTTTTTAACTTTTAGGTTCAGCGGTACATGTGAAGCTTTGTTACATAGAACAGATTATTACATCACCCAAGTATTAAACCCAGTACCCAGTAGTTATCTTTTCTGCTTCTCTCCCTCCTCCCACTCTTCCCTGCTCTCTCTCTCACTTCCATTCTCACCATGTGACATCCTACTCCCTCTTCACTTTCTGCTGTGATTGAAAGCTTCTTGAGGCCCTCACCAGACTCTGATGCCAGCACCATGCTTGTGCAGCCTATAGGACCACGAGCCAATGAAACCTTTCTTTCTTCTCTCTCTCTCTCTCTCTCTTTCTGTCTTTCCTGTTTTTCAGTCTGTCTTTCTTGTCATCTTTCTTTTTTTTTTGAGATGGGGTCTTGCTCTATCACCCAGGCTGGAGTACAGTGGCACAATCTCAGCTCATTGCAACCTCTGCCTCCAGGGTTCAAGCGATTCTCCTGCCTCAGCCTCCTGAGTAGCTGGGATTACAGGTGCATGCCACCATGCCTGGCTACTTTTTGTGTTTTTTGTAGAGATGGTATTTCACCATGTTGGTTAGGCTGGTCTCTAACTCCTGACCTCGTGTTCCGCTTGCCTTGGCCTCCCAAAGTGCTGGGATTGTAGGCGTGAGCCACCATGCCCACCCCCGAGTTTAAATGTGTTACTAAAATTGTAGAATTGTCTATTTCTCACTTTAATTTTAATTGGTTTTGCTTGTGTATTTTAAGGCCCTGTTATTAAGTACACATATTTATGGTTCTTATAACTTCCTAGTGAATTAAATTTTTAGCATTTTGAAATCTCTTTTTCTTTAGATAAATACTCTCTGTCTTGATGTCTGTTTTATCATATATTAATATAGCCACTTTAGCTTTCTTATGCTTATAGTTTATATACCCTTTTTTTCATTCATATGCTTTCACTCTGTCTTTACTTACAAAGTGTATCTCTCACTTTGCATGGAGTAAGATTCATGCTCAAATTCTCAACAGCATTTAATGGTGGCCCAAGTCATATTTATTTAATTTGCCTTTTAAATGTGATTCTTACTCATTATTAATTAAAATCAGTTAACATGCTAAATTACTTCTATTAATTTTTTTTAGTGAATTTGCTTGGATTTTCTAGCTGTGTACCAGTATCTCTGTAAGAAATGATTGTTTTATCAACTCATTAAAATTTTTTTCATTTTAAAGGTAATTTTGTGAATGAATATACATCCACATGGCTTAAAATTTAAAAGCTATGTGAAGATGAAAAGGTCTCCCTCTGGCCTCTTTCCCCCAGGTGTAAATCTCCTCTCGTCAAGCAACTAAAGTTATCTGTTTCATGTGCATCCTAGTTTCTCCATATATAAATAAATATGTGTATTTTCTCTCTCCTACCACCACCCTCCCCGCCACTTCCCCCACCCTGCCACACACACAGGAGTATAGTTTACACTGTTTTATACTTGTTTTCACTACTTAACATTATATTCTGGAACTTTTTCTATTTCCATACCTGAAGACCTTTCTCATCTTTTTATGGCTTATGATATTCTCTTAGTTGAATAGGAATGATTTATTTGACAAGTTCATTGTTACTGGATATAGTGATGGATGTTTTTATTTGTTTTACAAACAAACTACAATAAATAACTGCCTACACACATCAATTGTAAACATGGCAATATTTCTATAGGGTAAATTCCTAAAAGTAGAAATATTAGGTCAGAGGTAATATGTATTTATAATTTTGGTAGAGGTTGTGAAATTGTCCTTTATAGAGGTAGTACCATTGTATGGTACTATGGTAGTACCATACGTTCTACTGTGTATGGTAGTACCATAGATTTTACTGTGGTAAAACAGGCACTTTCATTCGAATCTATAGTAGCACTATAGATTCGAATGAAAGTGCCTGTTTTTCCTATGTCCTCATCAGTATATAATATGTTACTACATTTGGATATTTGACAGTCTGATAATCTGAGAAGTAGTATATCAGTGTAGCTTGAAATTACATTTATCCTCTTGGGAGTGGATAAACATATTTTTGTATGTGTAAGAATTACTTGATATTTTTTTTTTTCTTTAAATTGTTTGGTTATTCTTTTTCCATGCATTAGAGAGAGGGCTGGAAGGTTTTATATCTTTTTCTTAGAGATTAGTAGTCTTTAAGTGTGTTTGTGAAATTAGTACTTTGGATTCAAGTTACAAATTTTTTTTTCTTAGTTTTTAACTTTTTGACTTCTGGTCAGATTTATCAGTCTTTTTTTTTTATGGCTTCTTAGTATTATGTTGTAGTTACATAGTTCTTTGTTATAATTATAAAAGAATTTCTTTAGAAGAATCTTATGTTATAGTCTCATTTAAAAAAATCTTTAGGGAGAGAGATCCAAGATGGCCACGTAGCAGCAGCTCAGGATTGCAGCTCCCAGTGAAAGCACAGAGAGCGAGTGGACGCCCCAATTGCAGACGAATTTTTGATGCCCACAGACTGGGAGATTCCTGGCGAAGGAGCCACCCGGGTCGCCAGCGTGACTCTTTTGGCCGGCGCGGCGCTTCTCGGTGCGGAGTGTACGGGACTGGGTGCCCAAAGGCTCCGCTGGTCCCATCCCCACAAGGAGAACAGCAATTGGAAGCGCTGAAGAGAGCGAGCACAGCTGAACCTGGGAAGGCCCAGCTCTGTGGGGAAGGAGCGCCCCCCGAAGGAAAACTAAGAAACAGAAAAAACTTCATCACCAATAAGCCGGACGTCCACTCAGAGACCCAATCTGAAAGTCGGCAATTACAAAGACGACAGGTGGATAAATCCACAAAAATGGGAAGAAACCAGTGCAAAAAGGCAGAGAACACCCGAAATCAGAATGCCTCTCCTCCTACCAGGGATCTCAGCTCCCCTTCAGCAAGAGAACAAGGCTTGACGGAGGATGAGTGTGATGAACTCACAGAATCAGGCTTCAGAAGGTGGATAATAAGAAACTTCTGTGAGCTAAAAGAACATGTTCTAACCCAATGCAAAGAAACTAAGAACCTTGAAAGAAGATTTAATGAAATGTTAACGAGAATGGACAACTTAGAGAAGAATATA
>PVKP010026539.1:0-32366 GCA_004027715.1 Plecturocebus donacophilus | reverse complement strand
ACAGAAGTTTCTTATTATCCACCTTCTGAAGCCTGATTCTGTGAGTTCATCACACTCATCCTCCATCAGGTCATGTTCTCTTGCTGATGAGGAGCTGCGATCCCCTGTAGGAGGAGAGGCATTCTGATTTCGGGTGTTCTCAGCCTTTTTGCACTGGTTTCTTCCCATTTTTGTGGATTTATCCTCCTGTCGTCTTTGTAATTGCCGACTTTCAGATTGGGTCTCTGAATGGACGTCCAGCTTGTTGGTGATGAAGTTTTTTCTGTTTCTTAGTTTTCCTTCGGGGGGCGCTCCTTCCCCACAGAGCTGGGCCTTCCCGAGTTCAGCTGTGCTTCTCAGTCCTCAGCGCTTCCAATTGCTGTTCTCCTTGTGGGGATGGGACCAGCGGAGCCCGACTAAAAGGGCACCACCCAGTCCCGTACACTCCACACCGAGAAGCGCTGCCCCGGCCAGAAGTTGCCAAAAGATTCCCTCGCCGGGAATCTCCCAGTCCGTGGGCATCAAATATTCGTCTGCAACTGCGGCGTCCACTCGCTCTCTGCGCCCTCACCGTGAGCCACAATCCTGAGCTGCTGCTACGCGGCCATTTTGGATCTCTCTCCGCCCGGTGATGAATTTTTTCAGTTTCTTAGTTATCTTTTGGTGGACGCCCGTTCCCCTCAGAGCCAGACCTTCCCGGGTTCGCTGTGCTTGCTGTGAAACTCTCCATCCTCAGCACTTCCAATTGCTCTTTTCCTTGTGGGGATGGGACCAGCCGAGCCCATCCGTCCCGTATACTCTGTACCGGGAAGCACCGCGCCGGGCGCCGGCAAAAGAGCGGCGCTGGCCAAAAGAGTCACGCTGGCGACCCGTGTGGCTTCTCTGCCAGGACTCTCCCAGTCTGTGGGCAACAAAAATTCGTCGGAAAGTGCGGCATCCACTCGTTCTCTGCGCTTTCACTGGGAGCTACATTCCTGAGCTGTTGCTAATCGGCCATCTTGGATCTCTCCCCAATATACTCTTTTAGAGAATAATTAAAGTGAGAAGTCACATTCAAATTTTTTTTTTTTTTGAAGCAAAGTCTTGCTCTGTTGCCCAGCTAGGGTCCAGTGGCAAGATCTCAGCTCATTGCAACCTCCACCTCCCAGGTTCAAGTGATTCTCCTGCCTCAGCCTCCGGAGTAGCTGGGACTACAGGTGTACGCCACTAGGCCCAGCTAATTTTTGTATTTTTAGTAGAGACTGGGTTTCACCATGTTGGCCAGAATGGTCTCAATCTTTTGACCTTGTTATCTGCCCACCTCAGCTTCCCAAAGTGCTGGGATTACAGGTGTGAGTCACCACGCCTGGCACAAATATTATGGTTTTGATACGTTAAATATTTATTTATCTTCTTCATCCTTGACTTTTTTTTGACTTTCAAACAGTATTTTCTATTTGTCTATCATTCCTCCCAATATAGTGATATTTGTATAAAGTATTTGTCTATTATTCTTCCCCCTCCACATACTCACATTTGAAAATAAAATCCCATGTCACAGGGCAAGCCCAGCAATCACAATAGGGCAGTGGCTCAAATGTAAATTTTTGATCTCATCTTCAATTAAGGTAGAAGAATATGTAGTCTCAGAAATACTGGTAGCATTGAAAAAATACATTTATTGCACATTAATTTGTTAAATGTAAACGTTTGAAATATTTCATAATTTTTGTTTAGTATTTCCTAATTTTTTTTTTTTTTTTGAGATGGAGTTTCACTCTTGTTGCCTAGGCTGTAGTGCAATGGCATGATCTTGGCTCACTGGAATCTCTGCCTCCTGGGTTCAAGTAATTCTCTTGCCTCAGCCTCCCAAGTAGCTAGGATCACAGGCATGCACCACTATGCCCAGCTAATTTTTTTTCTTTTATTATTATTATTGTTTAGTAGAGATGGGGTTTTTCCATATTGGTCAGACTGGTCTCCAATTCTGGACCTAAGGTGATCTGCCCACCTCGGCCTCCCAAAGTGCTGGGATTACAGGCATAAGCCACCATGCCCGGCCTGTATTTTCTAATTTTAAGATGCCAGGGACATCAGAAAATAAAAATGCTCTGGGTCTCTCCTGACCTCTGAGAGTTCCTGAATGCATCTGTGTGAGCATCAGTGGATACTATATACCTAACACATTTGCATATGATTATGACTGTGTTGATTCCTGGAATCAAGTCAATATCTTATTTATTTGTTGATGATTGTTGTTTTTACTAGAGTGCATTACCACTACGAAAATACGTTTAAAACTCTCACAGTCTTGAGAACCCTGACAATAAAAAGCACTACTTTCTAGACTACACAGAAATAATACTAATAAGCTGGGAGGCCCTACTATGCTCTGTGGAGGTAGTAGAAAACTCATTAGCAATATTTTTGATCTATTTAATATCAGTTCTAATTGTTGCTTAATCTATCCAGCGGTCAGTAGGCTTGACTTTTATTGTCTCTCCATACAGAAAGTGGACTTATACTTAGAAGTATAGGTAAATTTGGCACACATTACAGATCTTAGCTGAGACCTCACACTCAACAATCTTTTGCTTTTAGAAATCTTGCTTTTTTTTTTTTTTGGCAATCATTACCAACTCATAAGTGAGCTTCACTGATTTGCCATGTGATTGTTCATAAGACAAGGGTCCAAGTGGCTGGGATTTCTGCAATTGCTAGGATTCTTGAGAGGTTCCCTAGCCTCCATTCATCTAGCTATCTGTCTCTTTATTTAGGGATGTGTCTTTGCATGGTACTCTATTTTAGCATCGGGCATTTTTTGAAGGGCTAGGGGTCATACATGTTAACCGAGTGTGTGGGGAGCACTCCTATAGCACTTCACTTTTTAAGTATCAAAAACAGAAATGTGAGAAAATCACCAGTGGAAATCTCATGCTTCTGGTAACATTCACAGTCCTTCTATCTGCATTATTTTCAAGTATTTAAGTCAGATTATTTAGTTGCAAATTGAATGCTTTAAGGTATTCTGGCTCCATTTGAGGGAAACACTTTGACCTTTTGGTTTCCTCTCCACCTCTTGCACTGCTTTTCTTTGGAACATGTTTGGGTAATTTTATGAGACACCAATTTATAATTTTTTGGCAATGATCAGATGGTGTGAAAAGGTGTGTTAATGATGCTAATATACAGATTATACATTCAAATGACTTCAACTTATGTGTATAGTGTATTTTAGTTATTTTATTCACTAAACTGTTCATCATAATGTTCAGGAACAAAATCTGTCTCTCTTTTTTTGACCTTTGGAAATAAAACCAACATTGTTTATGTAGTTTTTTTTTTTTTTTTTGAGAAAGAGTCTCACTCTGTGTTGCCAGGCGCCAGGCTGGAGTGCAGTGGCACAATCTTGGCTCACTGCAACCTCTGCCTCCCCGGTTTAAGCAATTCTCCTGCCTCAGACTCCCCAAGTAGCTGGGACTACAGGCGCACGCCACCACGCCCAGCTAATTTTTTTTTTTTTTTGGTAGAGACAGGGTTTCACCATGTTGGCCAGGATGGTCTCGATCTCTTGACCTCGTGATCCACCCGCCTTGGCCTCCCAAAGTGCTGGGATTACAGGCTTGAGCCACCGCACCTGGCTGTATATGTATTTTTAAAGGTAGCATTTTGAAGTTGCAAATATAGCAGATTTAGTTGCTTTTAGGTCTGTATTTGATTATTTTAACAACTTTAATATTACTGAGGTTGCTAAATTGCTGATAAGTCTCCATTTTTTGTTCTGAAGAACTCAGAATGGCACACATTTATCCTGAAATATTTGCAAAATGAGGTGATGAGAAAGACCATTGCATAACTGTCTGAATAATATTAACATCACTAATATGGTAATCCATGATTATTGATGACAAATTAGATCTCTTCAACATTGCTTTTGTTTTTATAGAGATGTACAGTTTATAAAATGATTATTCATACATTAATGTATTTTTATTTGATACTTATCCTGATTATTACCATTATCGTCTCCATGATTATCTTCATCCAGGATTTACTTACTGTTTACACAATTCAAAGCACTGCATGAGGAATTGATAGATGCAAAATTTAGTCTCTGATCGTAAAGACAATGGGAGAAATTCTCCTTTTTAACTAGTAAATGTATAGGGGAGCTGAAATTTTATTACGTCAGCTTTTCATATAATTGCAGTGAATTAGGGAGATAGCTTCATCATCAAAAAGGGAAAACAAGGCCTAAAATAAGTAAAGGTAGCTTAATCAAGGAAAAAAAAGCATTAAAAATTTTAACCTAACTCTGCTAGTAGTCTAGAATATTCCTTATCAGAATATTCTCTTTTGGAAAAAAGGACTAAAACATTGGAATATTTTAATAATTGAGAGATGATTTTCTGAAAACAAAGCAAAATAAAGCTCTTTTGTAAATTGATGAGAATGCAGATTTTATTTAAAATTAATTTCAATGTTTCCTTCAAAGTTAACAATAAAACTGGCAAACAAAGGATATCAAACTACCACCTTACTTTCCTCTGATTATTTACAAAGGAAAGTGGCACTAAGTAAAGACGCCTGAAATCTCAGTGCTCTCTACTGACTCCAAAATTAGCTATAGATTCTGTTTTAGTTTGTGTCATTAGACTATGTCTCCGGAAAATAATTTCACAAGAGATCTATTTGGATTAAAAATGCATCCTGATGACTCCTTTCATTGCAATGAACAACCAAATTAGTCTGTATGTGTTCCTTTCCAGAAAGCATATAATAGGATAAATGATATTTACAGCCACTGCCTCTGAAGAGCTCAAATACACTCTAAATCTACTGTTCTTTTGGCAAAGATGAATATTGATATTTGACTTCTATATCTACCAGTGTCCTGGAGGCATATGATTGTACCTTCAGCATTTTATTCTCCTGATTAGATATTACTGCATCAGGTTGCCAAATTTCAATCTGAAGTCACAGTCAGTGCGTTTGATCACCAGTGGCCCTACATACATCCTTCCCTTGTCAGCCCTGCCAGAATTCGAGGCTTTCTCGACATTCTCTTGGTTAGGGGGTGTCTATGGTAGGACTGCTATTGTATACAGGTGATGAATCTTGAATGATGCTGTACTTTACCAGATAACTCACAAAGTTATGCCTGTATCTTGGGATCTGATGCTAAATGTCCTCTGGCAAGCATTTGAATAGTGTCAAGATTTGCCCAGGCCTAATGCAGTGCCTCATACCTGTAATCCCAACACTTTGAGAGGCTGAAGCAGAAGTATCATTTGAGGCCAGGAGTTTGAGCTTAACCTGAGCAACATAGCAAGACCCTGTCTCTATTGGAAAAAAAAAAAATTGTCAGGCATGGTAGCCTACTCCTGTAGTCCCAGCTGCTAGGGAGGCTAAGGTGCGAGGATTGCTTGATCCCAATATTTCCAGGTTACAATAATCTACCATTGCACCACTGCACTCCAGACTGGGCAACAGAGTGAGACTCTATCTCAAAAAAAAAAAAAAAGACTTGCCCACCTCTGTCTGTTACCTTAGTTAAGTGCGGTAGTGTGGTGTTCAGTAATCTAATAGGCACTCCTCCTTACCAGAACTGTACCAAAGCCTATATTCTGGACAGCCTAATACATTGGCAACCTTTCAAACCAATATGTAGTAAATATGTTTTCTTTTTTCTTTCTTTCTTTGTCTTTTTCTTTCTTTCTTTTTCTTTTTCTTTCTTTCTCTCTCTCTCTTTCTTTTTCTTTCTTCTCCTCTCCTCCCCTCTCCTTTCCTTTTCTTTCCTTTCCTTCACAGGGTCTCACTCTGTCACCCAGGCTAAAGTATGGTAGTGCAATCACAGCTCACTGCTACCTCACTATCTTGGGCTCGGGATTCTCTCATCTCAGCATCCTTAGTAGCTGGAACTACAGGCACACACCCCCATGCCTGGCTAATTCTTTAATTTTTTGTAGAGATGGGATCTCACTCTGTTACCCAGGCTGGTTTCAAACTCTTAGGTTCAAGCAATCCTCCCACCTCAGGCTCCCATACTGCTAGGATTGCAGGCATGCACCACTGTATCCAGCCAGAAAATATGTTTTCAGTTTTAGAAGATAGTATAGTCTGAAGTTTGTATAGAAAATAGGTGGTGATGAGGACCATGGCTGGTTAGCATTTTTCATCCTCTATTTTATTTTCCTAAACAATTCACTTTTATGACAAATTAGTAGACCCTAATAAGAAAAACAAAACTACTCAGCTACCCAGCCTTATTTTCCTTAGAAGATAGCTCAGAGTCTCCTCTTCCATGAGCATATCACTTGGAGGTCTTATCCCCAACCTGGGTGACTCATCCAAGTAGTCCTTTTAAATGAACCTTTCCTGTCAATGACCCTGCTAAATATATATATGTATATATTTCATCTCATCGTATTTCCACGTAATTTTTTTATCACCCTGGTAAAGTTTTAGTTCCCTTCATCATACAGCACTCCATGGGGCTAATGCTTAATCCCATTCTGCCCTCACCCTAAATTAATCTCAGATCTTACTGGTCTCAAAGCTTCCACAATTTGCATGACACAGACTGTTAGAAATGATGTGTTAGCCCAATCCAGTCTCCATATAAAGATGAGAAAATGGAGCACCCAGAGGAAAAATGCTTGACAGGGAAAAACTCTTGATTTGCTTGAGGTCATCCAGTATAGGCAGTGTCAGAAGTAGATCTTCTGATCCTAGCCCTGTGCTGGTTCTGTACGTGTAACTGGATTAAGAAATGATGTTAATGAAGTGAATAAAATATTAGCTCTCATAGACTCTTAAAAGTTAGAAAAAAATGTTATTAAAGGTTATCCAAGATCTCCTTTGATGTTTTAACCTTCTGATTTTAACTCTGTAAAGCATATTTTTGGGCCTTCATTATACCTCCCATTTTTCCCCTTTTCCCCTCTGCCTGGGAACATCTCACACCCTTTATGTAGTTAACTCCTGTGCTTTCATTGTATATCATCTTAGGCATCATGTTCTTGGAAAAATCATTTTCTGACCATATTATATTTTCTAGAATATCACTGTACTTCTTTTAAGTAGCATGCATTTCAATTGTAATTAATATGAATTTATGTGTTTCACATTTTGTCCTGTATGTTATACTTCAAGCTCTGATGATGGCAGGAATCACATCTGTTTTGATGATTTCTTCTACATTTCTTTTGAAAATTATACTAAATTTGGTCTAAGTTTTTGGCTTGTGACCTAGTTTTAACCAAGGAGCCCCCAACACCTGTGTGGTTGAGATAGGGCATGGCATATGACTCACAGTGGAGTCATTAAACTGAACATGGTGGGGAAGGTACTGTTTTCCTCTTGGTTGGTAGGTCATGTGGCTATAATTCCAGAGATATCTAATGCCACGAATCCACCTTCATCAGAGCAACTGGCCTAAGGAAAGAAGATCAACATGCGTATTCAGGGATAAGATAAAAGAGAAAAAGAGAGAGAGAGAGACAGAAAGAAGGAACTCCAAGGTACTGGAGTTTCTGGTGCTATGGTATCCTAACACTGACTCCATTTCTGCCCTATCTACAGTTTGGTTAAATCAGTCAAAACATTCCAGTTTTAATTTCTTTTATATTTTGTTTAAGCTAGTTGGGTTCTGTTTATTTCACCAGCAACCAAATTTCTAACTAATTCATTGTATTAATAGCATCAATTGCAGTGCTACACACACTAAACTAGTTTTTGAATAAAGAATTAATAAATATCTTTGAATCAGAACTGAAAATTCAGTATCTCTTAAGAAGAGGTGTTCTAATTCACGCCTTGTGGATCAACTGAGATTTAAATATGCTAAATATTTGATAATTTTATTGGTTAAATTACTTATATGACTTTATAAGTACCTTATTAAGCAAAGATATGTGGAAACCTGAAAATAAGGGTAACTATCAGTAATATTTTTATGAATCCAACTGAATTTTTACATCGTGGCTAAAACTTATAGGAATTAAAAACTAAAACGAAATATAGAAGGATACCAAACAGAAATCAATGCTATATTCCAGGAATTTATATACATCATAAACTTCTCTCACTTGATGATACAACGGCTGATTTGTTAACTCTTAGAGAGTATGAGAATAAAGAATTTATGACTCATCTTGTCTGAAGTCCTGTTTCTTTATCTGTAAGTAGAGATGGCAATTTTGGTAAAGGCATTTATCAAACTTTAGCTGTCTTGTATGCAAATCCTTTTATTACTAGTATTCCTTCCTCGTTTACCTTGTAGACACTTTTGTGGGGCACTTAATGCAGAGTTTGGACCATGGGCCCACTGTTATAACCTAGTGAGTAGCATGGCTTCTGGCATGTAGTGAGACTACTAAATACTTGTGAAATGAATACATAAATTATGGAGAGAACTGAAAATGTGAAACCATAGGGTAGCCTCATACAATTTTGCATGCTTTATGGAGGCAAATCCCATGTTTTGTGGTTAATGTAGACATCAAACTATATGTATTTATGTTTATACCAAAATGTTCAGTATAACAGAAATCTTCATTCCTGGAAACAGCTTGGCTTCACTATATACAGAGTTTCATTCACCTTCAAATTGTATCCATCAGAATTAACTAATCCAGATTTTACACATTACATATGACTTTAGAGAGATACCTCCTAAATGCAGTCAAGGCCACCTGGTTCAACAGGCCCCATCCCATTCTTCATTCAACATAACTTTTTTCATTGAGGTCCTTCCATGTATACTTCACAACCTGAAGAGCTATGGAAATTAATCAATTTGGCACAAAAACACAGCCCACAGACTTAGGGCCCACATACTTTTTATTCAGATCTAATCTGCTATAATTTTTTGGCCACTTGATGCTGTATGTAACATTTGTAATTTTTCATTGTCCAGTATCTGACTCCCTCATCCTCTTGGCGATATTATCCTGATTGTGACTGTGATGTTCACTCCTTCTCTCTCCTCACTTAGCCTTTGTGCTTCTGGTGAAGCTAAACCCACTCCCAATAAGTGGATTAGCACATTCAATTCCCAGGGCCACAGGTAGGGTTTCAGGCACAGGAACCAAGGAGGGCCAATTAGTTATGAGCAGACATTTAATGAGGGCTTCTAAGAAAGAAGCTTCCTTACACTTTTAAGAGAGCTGTAGGAAATAATGTTCTCTTGACTTGTAGAAAGAGAACAAAGTGGTTTGTAGCTCTTGAAACTGCTGGTGACCATTTAGTGACAGCATTAAGATGAAACAGCCATTGCAAAAGGTGATGCAGAAATATAGAAATAAATTGGATCTTTGCAATATTGTTGATCTGCTTGATCTTGATGAACCTTTAGTCCTTACACTTACTTGTGTCATTAACTACCTCTGTTGTTTAATCCTATTTGAAAGACACATTCTTTCATTTATAACCAAAAGCTTTCTAATGAATCATCTGCTTTGCTGGAGCTCGGATTAAATTGAGTCCTTTGTCACAAAGGCATCCCTGGCCTAAACCCATAATAATCACCCTGTGTTTCTTTTCTATCACCCAATGTTCTAGCCTTTAAATCACCCAAATTTCTCTGTGCCAATAAAGGATATGCTTGGGATATAAGTATTGGCTAGAAATTTTCAGTTCCAAGTGATAGAAAATCAAACCATGTTGACTTAAACAGAAAAAGAAAATTTATTACTCGTATCACTGAAAAATTTTAGAAAACTTTTGACTTAGGGATTCAAACAATATTGACAGGTCATATTTTATATCCCTCTCTTGGCTGTGCAATTAAATTGGTTTAATTCTCAGGTTCCACTCAGAGCCATCAGCAGCTCCAGGCCTATGTCATTCTGCCTCCAGGTTCAGCAAGAAAAAAAACAAGCTTTCCTTAGACTAATTTGAAAAAATAACTCTTAGCCCTGATCCCTTTGATCAGAATTGGGTTACTTCCCACCTCTAAATTACCATGGTAAAAAGCATATGATCAATGAGGCTGAAGTCACATGTCAGTTCAAGAAGTCAGAAAAGGAAATAATTCTGCCTGAGGTTCTTGCACTATGATTGGGAAAATGAGTGTTCACTGGAGGAAAATAGAGGTCTTTGGATTAGACAAAGTTAAAACAGCTGAGAGGTGGCAGACAGTAAATATCTGCTGCACTTTACAAACAAAAGTCAAATTCTAAGCATTTTAGAGGTGCATTTTGAACTATGGCTCCTATCCTTACAAAATTTTAGAGTTAGATGAGGCCTTAAGACTTGACCTTCTAAGAAGTGTAGAATATTTTCTGTGGATCAGGATCATAAAAGAAGTTGGTGACAGAGCCAAGAATAGAACTTATGACTACTCTCAAGAAAGTTGCTTTTTTTCCTTTTTTTGGTAGGCCTCTAGACTTACAGAAAGAGTATGCACACCAAAGTTACACAAATCTCTGAGTCCTAGTTTCTTCCTTGTTAAAGGGAGACAAGCTTATTCAGGAGATTAAATCAGATATTAAATGTCATTAATATACCATATACACAGTCTAGAACAAAGGTAATCCTATTACGACTCTAACTGCAGCTTTTTAATTTTTCTTTAAGAAAGTTACCTCTCTCTATACTCAAAAGATCATGTTAATGGTACTATCCTGTTTTCATGGAAGACATTGCCATCTTTTCTGTACATGCAATCACAGCATCTTCATCTTATTCTCAGAAAGCTTTCAAGAGAGTTGTTATTAGACAAATAAATGCCCCTAAGTTCTGGGGTCATATTATCCAAAAAGTGAACAGCCTTCAAAGACAGGAAATTGCTGGTTTACGAAATTAAGGTTTATTCATGGAGACATTGGACTGTCTTTCTGGGTCTAACCTGAAGCAAGTGTTACCTTTCAAATGCCCCTTAACTTTCCTGTAAAATGAAGATATCTTCCCACTCTTTGACACTGAGATATTAAGACAACCAAATAAGACATTATGTTTAAAGCATTTGAGAAACTATAAAGAAATATAAAATTTTAAGAAGAAATATATCTGCTCATTAGTAAACCTGATTGATACATAAAATAATTTCCTTTGTTATACATTTTATCATTGTTTAATATATATGTATTTGTCAGTCAATTATAGAGTAGGGTTGAACAATATATAATTGCTGTTTTTGTTTGTTATTAAATCTAATAAAGAATTTTTTGTTTGTTTGTTTTAAGACAGAGTTTCCCTCTTGTTGCCCAACCTGGAGTGCAATGGTTTGATCTTGGTTCACTACAACCTCTGCCTTCTGGGTTCAAGTGATTCTCCTGCCTCTGCCTCCCAAGTAGCTGGGATCACAGGCATGTGCCACCACATCTGGCTAATTTTGTATTTTTAGTAGCAACAGGTTTTCTCCATGTTGGTCACGCTGGTCTCAAACTCCTGACCTCATGTGATCCGCCTGTTTCGGCCTTCCAAAGTGCTGGGATTACAGGTGTAAGCCACCACATCGGGCCTAAATAATTTAATTAATTCAAAGTACAAATGTTTTCTAGAGTTTATCTCTTCTATGGAGGACAAAATTACTTCTTCCCTCTTTTCTTTATGTGTAATGACTTGTTTCAGAAAAAGAAGAGGGACTCTGTTTTCCCCTTTAATATGACTTCTTTATACTTTCTCCCTCTATTTTTATTGTTAAAATAATTTTCCTTTTTTAGCGGTTCACAAACTTGGCTGAAGTTTGAAATGCCTGAGAGCTTGAAAAAATGCTGATGTCCAGGCTGTTCCCCAGATCAGTGACATGGCAATACCTGTGGTTGGGACCCAGACATCAGCACTTTTTAAGTCCCCATGTGATTTCAGTATCCAGCCAAGTATAAGAACTGTTGCTATTCCAAGGTCACTCAACAATGGTACTTAACTAAAAAATGGATAGAATAGTAGAAATTGTTTTCTAGGAGAGTTCCAAGATTTAATTTTAATAAAAACTTTAAAGGTTGTTATCAAATTTATTTGTTATGATAAGGTCTTATTTCAATTCTCTAATGTTTTTAGTGAGAAATAAAGGAATAACAAAATTACAGTGATATGTTCTCTGTGCTCTGTAGAAACTGTTATCACATCCCTGGAAATCATATTTTCACCTCTGAAAGTGTATTTCCATGGTTGTTTTGGTGGCATCACGGTTCCAGTGTGTGATTCACACTTTCAAAATAAGCTACGTCACCCTTTCCTCATGTGTCCTTTCCCTCCTAAAAACTTTCACCTGCAACTGCATCTTTTAAGAGCATGTTTTTTGTCTTTTTTGGTGCAAAACATAAATGCCAAGAAAAAAAGTTAAGAGGAGAAAATAAAGCCTGAAAATTTGTAAGTAAGACTGCAGAAATTCTTGATAAAGGATCTGCTCCTGCATTCTCTTATGCTTTCTAATTCGACTCAAAGAAGACTTGACAAGCCACCATACCAGAAGAATAAAATGAGAAATTTTGAGGGCCAATGCACAAAGAAAACTTCTTAAATAGATTGAGGAGAAGAAGTGTACTATAACAGGTATAAGTGACTGTGATACGCAGTAGGAACTTCTGAGGTCAGGAAGCTTGAAATTTAAAATTCCCAAACTTTTCTGTCCAGTGGTCTGTAAGGAGAAAGGATTGTGCCTGTGGTTTTTTATTTAAATGCACAGTTAGAGCATCAGGCACGTCATCCCACTGGGTTTGAGGGTTGGTCCTACTTAGTGTCAGTGCCCAAAATTGTGTTTCTCTCTGGGAGGCAAGAGGGAAAAAAGGTAAGTCTAATGAAAGAGAGAAAATAATTACTGAAGAGTGGTATTGAAATTTTACTTACAAAAAGTTGAAAATAGTAAGAACTATGATTTTTAACCGATTTTTACATTTTCAATTAATTTGCTTCAAAATTAAGTGGATGGTGTCCCACTCTGAAAAAAGAAATACCCTCAAATCAGAGTGCTTAAAAAAAGTAAACTAAAATATACTTGGAGGAAAAGGAAAGAGAAAGGAGAGATCTGAGTTTTTCTTTCTTTCTTTTTTTTTTTTTTGAGAAACTGCTATTTGACAAAAATATTTTTGAATTTAATAAAGAAATGGCACTAACTGTTACATACATTAATTTAAAATATTTTCACTAAGAACTAAATAGAATAGTCCCCCAATCTTTTCACTGAGAATCCATTTGAAAGAATGCCTAAAACAATCAGTTTTTAGGTTTTTAATGAAGAAATCTAAAGCTGTTAATTAGGGCTTTTAATTGCCATGAAATGACTAGGTTAACAACATTGAGGTCATATAATAGGAGCTTTTGAAAACTTTGTTTGACCTATACATCCTAACTGAGAGAATTTGTTGGCCTCAGGCCGGTAATCACATGTCCACATGCAGATCTCTCTGTCTCTCTCTCTTTCTCTCTCTCTCTCACACACACACACACATCACTGAGGAGTAAGTGTCATGCATAAACGATAAAGACTATATGGTCCCTGTATATTTAAGGGGAATAATATCTAATTCTCATGGCTGCACTATTAGTAAGTACAGGAATGAAACTGAAAGTCTCCTCTGAGCTATTCTTTTTATTCTCTACTAAATGGGACCATTAGCCTCTGGACAGGGAAAAGGAGAATATATTTATTTCATGTGTCTGATAACATCTTGCTCTCAGTAATGATAAGGAAACATGTACATTAGTATATTTGACTACATAAGCCAAGAGGGTAGAATATCTAAGTGAATTAGGCTGGTTCTAAGTGACGTTAGAGAGCAGTGGTGATTATGATAAAGTGGAGAGCAAATACTCATCTAAGACATGTAAATGGTACTTACATCCAGCTGATTGTGACCATATGAGAATGTGAAGTACTTCTAGATCTTCTAATTTTTAATTTTGTTTTGTTTTATAAAAGAAGCCAGAAATCTAGTATTGTATGTGAAGTCTGCAGATTATTTGCTTTTTGGAGATAACCAAATGTTTCAAAATGTGGGCTACATAAAATACATTTGACGAGGGCCAAATATGGCACAAAGGTCATGACTTTACAGTTATCTAATTTATTTGTATTTTAATCACTCAGTTGGGTGATTTAGTTTTGCAACTCTCACTAGTCTTTAACTGATTCTAAATCCTACTTTGACATTTATAAAGAGTTGTTGGTTGTACTTAGAGCAATAATCTGCGTTCAAATTAACATTGAGTTCTTAAAATCTAATGACTGTTTCTTCATCTGTATAGAGGGAATGATAATAGGACCTACCTCAATTATTATTTCTTTGTGTTAAATTAGTTAATAAATGCCAGCTGTTGATGCTTTGTAATTAGTAAAAGTGATTACCATCATTATAAGTGTATGTTGGTATACCGAACACATCTCTCCCAAGATTGTCACAAAGGAGTGTTTGAAAATATGAGTTGATTGATTGATCAACAGGTTTATGGCAACAAATATCCATTAAAGAACTTTTCTCACCCTTTTCCACTTGGACATGACCTAACATTAGGAGGATATGATTGAGAATAATTAGATTTTACTTTAAGCCTCTGAGAGCATGTGGAAGCTTAATTCTTGAAATAATTATAGTATAAACATTTTTACAATAAATAAAATATGTCTAAATAGCTTCATAAATATTTAAACAGATAATCCACAAATTTACATGTGCTCTCCAGGCAGCATAGTTTGAAAGCACGAGCATTTTCTTAGCAGCATGCACACCATTAGTGCACATTATTTATACAAATGCAACTCTCTTCTGAGGCTACCCAAGCCACCCTCATTTAAAAGGAAGCTCAGTGGTCAGACTTACAAAAAAATACAACTGTTTCCTCCCTGGATCTGTAGCTTAAATGACTAAAGAAACAAGATCAAACCTGGGAAGTTATCTTTATGCAGAGATAATATAAATGATAAGTCGAAATATTGTTTGGAGAAGTGGTTACTAAACAATGATAGAGTAGTTTTGGGATTAAGAGAATCATTTCCCCTCTGTGGGAATCAGTTTTGTCAACTTTAATGTACATGGATTTGACTCAATGATATCTCTTTTCTAGTTTCAAAATATGTGATTAGAATATTAATAGCTGATACATATAATTGTAATTGTAGAAACAACAGTTTTTTTCTCTTTTCAGATTTACTAGAATAAAACAATATTCTAGTCAATGTGCAGAAGTACATGTTCCTTTTCTTCAAGGATATTTATCCTTCAAGGATATTTATCACATGCATGTGTAAATATGAGGTAATATCATACAAGAAGGAGACAAAAACATGAGGAGAATAATCAATAAAATATAAAACTTTTTGGTATTTCTTTGGAAAAGACTTGGTATTAATGCTAAAAGACTTCATGAGTTGGAAAGACTTCATGAGTTAGGTTTACTTGGAAAAAAAGAAAATAATGCAGCTTGAAAAAGGAGATAACAGATTGACAGGCTGAGGGCTCTGAAGAAGGAGCAAATAATTTAAAATCTAGCATACGCATTAGTTTGATTTTGGGGAAGAGCAGCAAGGAGATAATAAGGAAAAAAATCTCTGCTTACACAATTTTGATTCAGAGATCAACAAGGCAAAATAGTATCACAAAACCCTGAATTCTTCAGAACAACTCGATCTCACAGTCCAGTGGCTACTTCAGTTTTCATTGTCAGCAGAGACTGGTGTCTGTTTATTTCCTTTTCTATAGAAGTCATGTGAGGAGTTTGAGTGCACTTTTCACATACTAAGAAAAAATTATTATGTGGTAGGACTTGATATTTAAGTTATAGATGTGGAAGCTAGTTTTCTTGTGAAAATGCTCTTAAAAAGTTCAGGTCTTATGAAAATATGCTTCTAGTTGCACAGAAATGTTTAAAAGGTCCTGGTAGGATTTTTCTAATATGATAGGGACAGATAATGTTTGTTGCCTGTCAAAGAATCAGTAAACTAATGAGAATGACATGGTTTTAGTCTATTCAGTTTCTCTACCTCATAATATACACATTGCAATTTGGAGAAAATAAAGTTAAATTTAGAAACAAAATACCCTATCATGAGCGTGGCCCATAACATTAATATGTGGATGCATCTGTATATACACCTTACAAACCTCAATTGGCTGATAGCTCATGATCTCAAAGTTGTACTAAAGACAATTATAAACATACAAAGATAAACGGAAACAGTAGTAGATGACTAATATACTCAGCTGGTGACAAATGAAGTTGACAAACTATAAGTGTTGGCAGCTGCCTTAGTCCGTTAGGGTTGTTATAATAGAATACATTGACTTGGTGGCTTATAAACAACAGAGCTTTATTTCTCACTGCTTGGGAGGCTGGGAAGTCTAAGAACAAGTGCTGCAGATCTGGTATTTGGTGAGGGATGCTTCCTGTTTTCTTTACAGCTGTACTTTTGCTGTGTCCTTGAATGGCGGGAGGGGGAAGGGAGCTCTCTGTGGTCTCTTTTATGAGGGTACTGTTTTCATTTATCAGCCACCCTTTCCCCATGAGCTAACCACTTCCCACAGGCCCCATCTCCAAATATCATTATCTATCAGATTGAAAATATGTTTCAACATATAAATTTCGATGGGAACATTCAGTCCATAGCAATTACCCAAAGAACGTAATTTAAGAGGCTGATCTAACTAACAATGTATAAATAATCTTTAGTTTTCTACAAAGGTAAATATACCTTTTTTTTTTTTTGAGATGTAGTCTCTCCCTATGTCACTTAGGCTGCAGTGCAGTGGTGCGATCTCAGATCACTGCAACCTCTGTCTCTTGGGTTCAAACTATTCTCCTGTCTCAGCCTCCCGTATAGCTGGGACTACAGGTGGGTGCCACCACACCTGGCTAATTTTTGTATTTTTAGCAGAGACAGGGTTTCATCATATTGACCAGGCTCACCATGAACTCCTGACCTCATGATCTGCCCACCTCAGGCTCCCAAAGTGCTGGGATTCCAGGCGTAAGCACCATGCTCAGCCAATACACCTTCTTTTTAAGAGCACATGGAACATTCATAAAAATTAGCCAAATGTTAGGCTGGAAATAAATTTCAATAAATTTATAAAAGTGAAAAAATACAATATTCCCATGAGGATGCAGAAAATCTATGAATGACAAACAAAATCAGTCCCCCACAAAAAAATTCTTCCACTTGGGGATTTAAATGCTCTCTCTTGAACAATTCTTAGTTCAAAGGGGAAAAACCAAAATTGGAGAATAAGTTTTACAGAGAAAAATAAAAATAAAAATGGTATCTATCAGAACACAGGGGATATAATGCTCTGAGAGAAACACATAATGTTAAAACATATTTATTTTTAAAAAAGAAAGAACGAGAATGAATAAATTAAGCATCAGATGCAACATGATTAGAAAAAATAAAATACACTAAAGTAGGTCTAAGTAAGGAATTTCTAATAAAGATAAATGCAGAAATAAATTATTGTGAAGACTTGAAAACAGTGGAAACAATATGTAAATAGATTTTGGGAGTAGAACAGTAAAATAAACAATTGACTAATCACAAAAAGGAAAATGTGGAAGGCTATGGTGGGAGGAACACTTGAGCCTTGGAGTTTGAGCAACACAGCTAGATTACATCTCTAAAAATAATTTAAAAAGAGAGAAAGGAAAATTAATATGCTTATTTGTCCAAATAAATTTAGACACCTGAATGAAATGTATACTTTTATAAGAAAATATAATTATCAAAACATACTTTACAAAAATAATTCAAATTATTCTATTTTTATTTAAGAAATGTTGAATACTATCAAGAAAATCCCACTCAAAAATCTCAGGCCCAGATGATTACATAGGGGGTTTAATAAAGTTTTTAAATAATTGTAATGCTCTTTAATTTATTACAGTATGTACAAAATAAAGGTAAATTTATAAACTATCTTTGTGGACTGGGTGTATTATTGATATAAAACCTGACAAAGATGTACTAAACACAAGAATCTTATGTATTATTTTATTATTCATTAAAAATCTAAAATGAAATATTTATGACTCAAATTAAGCAGATCTTGCAACCCATGTCACATTATAATCTAGTATGGATTATTTTAGGAATGCAAGGATGGCTTAATATTAGAAAATTTATAAATATGATTTCATTTGATAAGAAATATAATGAAAAAATTATTTTATCATCTGTGCAGATGCTAAACATTTGAAAAATATTAAAAATTATTACTGATAAATACACAACAAAATCTAGTGATGGATTCTTCCTTCAACACAATGAAAAATAGTATGTTCTGCTAAAATATAATTATTTGATGAGAATTACCTTATGTGCAATTGATAAACATAATGACAGCAATTTAATATGGAATTTTTATTAGCTTGTGTGTATTCATTTTTTTTTATTTTAGATTTTTAATCTTTTGAAACAAGAAGGGGCAAGTTTTCTTACAATTAAAGAAAAGCTTTAGCCATATATGAAGAATAGAATTTTAAAAATCAAGGTCTATAGAAGTAGCTTTTCTTTGGTCACATAATTGCTGGTTTAGAGGCTTCAATGCTTGCTGTGCTTTCCTCTGTGTTAAGGTAACACAGCAAAGCTGTAAGTGCTCTGTAGAGAAGTAGTGAAATATTTCTTCTCTGTATAATTCTTGAAGGAATAAGTGTGCTCTGATTCTGCCTTGGGGCATGCCTCCCACTCCCACTTCGCAATAATCCCCATATTATTGCTGAACAAAATGAGCATACACATAGGGATAGTTAACGAATTAATAGAAAATGGAAACAGGGTCTGGAGACTTTGGTTATTTACCAAACACTGAATCAAAAGCTTTTATGTGCCAAGGAGGAATTCAGGAACAGTCAATGCAGTCTACTGGCTCTACAACTTGCTAGCTGTATAGGGCTGCTAGATTTAGCAGCTAGAAATACAGGATGCTCAATTAAATTTGAATTTCAGATTAGCAGTGATTTTTTTTAGTATAATTATATTTTGTGTAATATTTGGGACACATGATCAGATGGCCTTAACATTCTCTAGCTTGACTAAACTTTAGTTTTATTCCGGATTCTTGGCCCTTGACCTCCATATTCTTAGAGCATTTCCTTTAGAAATCTTGAAATTATACATTAGTTCTCAACCCCTTTGATATATGAATCTTCTATATCCCAGAAATGTCTTTCTCAAGACCTGAGAGCTTTCCCTTTGAAATGTGATCATTAGGAAAGATAGAGTCTGTATCTCCCAGTCTCTGTGAGAGGGCAGATGCCTAATTTTAATAAGTACCAAATAGAAAACACAAATAGCCTAGTCACATTGAACAACCTGCTCCCAATATTCTCTAGTATCTTTCTGCTAGCTCACCCAGCAATTAAAAACTCTTATTTTGTTTCATCCAAATTGTGTTCAGTCTCTCTTCCCTATTGAAATAGTTTCTCTCCCCGTTGTAATAGTCATGAATAGTATTTTTTACATGTTTAAATGGTCCAGGGTAACTTTTCTTTTACACTTATATATGTACTTATACTACATATTTGGGACATTATATTTAAAATTTATTTTTCTTTTGTATAAAATTCCAATTTAACCGTGGTGGGATTTTTTGATATTTTGTCTGACAACCCTATAGCTGGGACAACATGGGGTAACTTTGGGCAGGCCAGGAGCCCTCTCTACATCACTGTTTCTTTATCTGCAAAATCAGATGATTCTATTATTGCATGTGCTTTGTTGGGTTTAAATTATATGCTCCCCATGAGTCTCTTAGCATAATCTTCGGCACAGAGGAAACACATAATCAATGATTGCTGATGCTGTTCTTGTGTTCATTAACAGGAAAAGAAGTTGGCTATATCTCATGTGATTCCTGCCTCATTAACTTTCATATCAAGATGATCAGTTCACATAGTGGGTGCCTATTTCTCACCCCTACAGTGACAGTTAATGAAGCAAATAAAAATTGTGTTTTTTTTTAAAAAAATGTATTCACAAAATAGTTAAATAGTTTTCATCCACCTCTTTCTTAAGCAGTCTCACAATTATTTAGCATCTGTGAGTGAGAGTTTCAGTCACCAGTTAGTTTATCCAGGAATGACAGATAAACTACTTCCTTTCAGTAAAATAATAATAAATTATACCTAAAATATATGACCATAACTGTACATTCCTGAACACTGCACAATTCAAGAACTGCAAACTGTCAAGGATCTAGCTTCATCCTTAGCCTTGCTTTTTCATTAGGCATTTTTCAATAACTTGTGTTGACTGAGGTAAGGGATAGCAAGGAAAAATTAAGCCCACTCTTTATCTAGTCATTTGTGGTATAGATGTTTACTCATTCCAAAGTCAAGTAATTGGTAACAGTTTAAGTGTCTTGGAGCATTGACCTCTGCTATCCTACTTATTTCAGAAAAGGAAAAGACAAGTAGTGAACTGACTAAAAAACTGGAGGGACCAAGAGAATGAGGACAAATAGGAATCATGCCTAGATAAAAAATAAATTGCTCCCAGCTAGATGAGAGTTGCACAAAACTTAACAGTCATACCTCTATGTGTGGACTCTGTACCTCAGTCGAAAGATACACAGACATCCCAATAATGCTTTTAGTACTAAAACTATCTTAATATATTTCCAATAGAATACCTACTAGTTTACAATTTCTCATAATATGTCAAGTTTAACCTTACAGTTTCATCATGAAGTATGGAGAGGCAAAGTATTATTATTTTTTTAACATGTGGTAAATGCATTCATAAATGTTCAAGGATTTACATGGTGAGGATGTCTGAATAATGTAGTTCCTATCCCATGTGTAATATTGTGCAAAGTATATAACTTCATGACTACATTTTAGTCATACATGGAGACATTTTGAATGGGCATTGTGATGTGTGTGTGTGTGTGCATGCAACTTTGTATGTGTATCTTAAGAGCTGTATCTAATTTTATGTTCTTAATTCTCTATGAAGAGGACAAAGCAAGTTTTTTTTTTCTTTTAATTCCTATTCTCATTTCATTGAAAAATTCAGAGCATTCTTAATCAAGTCTGCAAGTTAAGTGTTAGGGCTAGGATTGGACCATAAATCTAACTCCCTGTCTGAATTTAGTGTTGTTTTATCATTTTTCATAATATTAAAATTAGAAAATATATTTTTAGTTCCATACCACTGATTAGAAACTAGGATCAACAAACAAACAACGACAACAACAGTAAACAGCTTCTTCCATGAGATAGCACGGTGCATATTATGTTTGCTTCTATATGGAAGGTTCTCAATATCTGAGATATCATAGTGGATCAGCCATGGTTCTATTAGAGAAGCAGAACTCACTAGGTGTGATATGGGGTATACCGTAGTCAAATCTGGAATAATCATGAAAGTTGTTTGGGCAGTCTACACAAGCTGTTGCCTCTGCATACACTATTGAGACTTAAGTCATCACTGATCTGCCAGATGGCAGTGGAGAAGTAAAGCCACATGTGGATGAGAGCAAGGAGAGCTGGGACCCATAAGGACAACTAGAATTCTTAAGGACACACTTGAACGCATATCTGCCCCCCTGGCCATCTCCAACCTTGAAGGCTTGGGTGACTTGCAAGAGAATCTGATATTTCTCATGATGAAGCTATGACACATTGGTCCCAGGATTAGAAGTTGAAGAAGACATCTGGCTGGAAGAGCAGTGGATCTGGGTGTTGCTCCATGCCAAGCAGGTGAGCTGGCACATCAGTGCCAACACCTGTAAATAGCCATGATACCTGGAGACCAGCAAGGATCTCCAAAACATAAAAAATATATATGTAAATTCTGTCTCACTTTCACCTTCCAAATCTTGTATAAAATGTCTCTTGTGCCCAATGATATCCTGGAGACATACAGGGAAAAAAATTCTGAAAATGTAATTTAAGCATAGCTACATTTGCACCACATAAAAGTGCCATCTGCCCAGGGTGGTGACTGATGCCTACAATGCTAGCACTTTGGAAGGCTGAGGTGGGAAGATGTCAGGAGTTCCAGACCAGCCTGGGCAACATAGTAACACCCCATCTCTACAAAAAATAAAATAAGTAGCTGGGCATAGTGGTGTGCACCTTTAGTCCTACTACACAGGAGGCTGGGGCAGGAGAATCACTTGAGCCCAGGAGTTCCAGGCTGTAGTGAGCTATCATCGCACCACTGCACTCCAGCATGGGTGACAGCATGAGACCCTGTCCCTAAAATAAATAACTAATATTTTTTAAGGTATTAGAGAAAAGACATTGAAAAAAATTTATTTAAAATGCACATCAACAGATCATTGGTTTTTAGGGGTAAAAAATAAAGTGCGTTTGAGATTTTTTTCTTGAAAACTAAACTAAAATTAATGAAAATATTTTATTTCATTTAGTAAAATGTACGTTTTAATTTCAATTACTTGTTTATGTCTTAAGAAGGACAAATGTTATCAAATGTTGATTTCTGTTTTTCTCATATTAGTATTTCAACAACAATATAGATAACACAGTATGATATTATTTACTTCTCATTTAATTTTCCCAGAAAGATCATAATGAGGCTAATTTTTGAAAAAAAAAAAAGAAATTTGTGGGCATCTCAAGATTTTCATAAATTTCCTCAAGAACTCCTTTTAATTCTTTGAAGTTGAAAGCATTCTTATTTGAGTTGTTTATTTCATCTAGGTCCGTATTAATTTTCTTTTCATTTTTAACTGGTCTAACTTGCCATCATCAATGTATTTGTCTGTAATTGGTTAATTCTCTAAAATTATCTTCAATGACTTCAAGATATCCTACCTACATCTTGTACAAGATTTGTAATTGTTTACTACATGTTAGTAGGCTGACCTACAAAGTCACTGATAATAGCCATAGACATATAGTAATATGCTGTGAAGAATGGTTGAGTGGGAATTATTTTTATAAATGGTTAGTTCATTAGTGAATACTGTGTAGTAATCACTTGACTCCTCCCTAGTAGATACATGGCCTAGAGTCAGATAAACTCTCCGGTAATGAGGACTCTCTGAAGACTGTTTAGTAAATAGAAATAATTGATTTCCTATAAACAAGAAACTTCAAGGAAAGACAATGTGATCCTTTTACAAGTTGACAGTGCATTTTATATGAAATCTCTCAAATCCAGAGAAACTTGCAACTCTTTATTTCCTAGAGTTCAATGACATCATTTTAAAGACCTCCCTGTTTTTTCCTCCAGTGATGGTAAAAACCTATCTCCTAAGTCTAAGTGTAAAAATGCTATAGTTCTGACAATGGTTTACTTCATTGTTGATCCATTTTTTCAAAAATAGACTCTGAAATTATTCATCTATGATAGGTATCACTTAATTCATAATATAGTTCTTATATAAATTTAAAATGGATTTTTTTATCATTATAATACTCACTTTCCAAAGTAATCAGCTAACCATATATAAATGCTTATATTTTCCAAATCATTATCCATTTGTTTTGTGTTTGGAAGTGATGTAAATAAATGGCTTTTCAAAACAGATATCTAATCTATTAACATTTAATTAGACTCGTTAGAAATTTTAAAGCCCACTTGACTTGAAAGCATTGGGCTTTGAAGAGAAAGAAGAAAGGTTTATCTCAGAATTCCAAATTGTAAGGTTTACAACTATCACGAGAAGTTTGTAAGAGTGAGCAAAAAATTTGTACTGTAAGCTATAGGACAGGAAAAATGCATAATGATCACTTTCTTCCTGCCCAATATAAGATCTTAACTAGAATAAAGGGAAGATTCAGAGAATCTAAGTAGAGATGCTCATGGGTGCCTAAGAAGGGGATCCTGCTCTAACTCTCATGAATAGTTTGGGTGGCATCACAGTGCTTAAGAGCTTATATCATGGAAGATGGCCAACCTCTTATCAATTAGAGATCTGCATTCAGCATGACACTGAAGCATCATGACATGTAAGTAGTAGTAGAATGGCAATGACTGTGGGATATTTCTTGACTTAAAGGCAGTTTCACACTTCTCAGTCAGGTGTTGAAAAAGCTTCTGGGAGTCTGTGAGCTACACAATCATCAGTATAGAAATGGTAAGAAGGACACCGGATAAAAAGATGTCTTGAGTTCAGACAAGTTGGACAAAGGGCCTTGACCATGATGAAGGGCAGTAGGAAGTACAGAGGCTGACAACCTAAGACTAAGCATAAACAAGCACTTCAACAGAGGCAACAAGGATCAAAGGCAGCACATGGAGCCGTGGCCAGGATGATGCAGCATTCCTTTGCCTCATCCCTAAGAATGTATGATCTACGGCAGAGTCGGGGGTGGGGAGGAGGAAGAATCCAATATTTATTGAATATTTACCCAAAAATGACTGAATTTTCAAAAAAGGTGACCAATACACTTTGAATTGACAAATGTAATTATTTTCAGTAACCTATCGACATGGTAATTCCTGAGCCATACTGAGTTTAGTTACTAAAAAATCAAGTTACATATCTTGTCATCAATGTTGTCTATACATTTGAACATTGCTACATGTTGATTTGACTAAATAACTTACCATTTAGGAATTTATCCAAGATAAATATATGCTCATACCAACAAGCAAAGATATGTATATAAGAATGTTAACTTAGTTTTTCATTTAATAGCAAAATGTTGGAAGAAATCTACATGTCTATGTAAAGGAATCGATGAAAATGAATTGTGGTAAATCCATACAATGGAATAATAGTCAACTGTCATATAGATGCTCAGGAATTTGCATTTTTGTGATGGACTTTAATAAAGTTTAATTAAGATGATTTAGTAGATTACAACAAAAATGTAAGAGTTTGTTGACAAATTCCCATAGTATTTAACTTATCCTTGGTATTCATCATAAAGTTCATTGTTGCCTACTATATCATGGTTAGGGCAAATTTTTATCATGCAACCTTTCAATCCCATTTATAATGCCTTGTTTAAATAAGATTTCTTTCAAATATGTACCACATTGAAGAGTGTTTATTATAAATGTATCAAACTATTTACAATAGTGTGAACAATGAAGATATAACCTTAGCAAGTCATTGTTTCATTATTTTGAATACTGGAGTGAACAATATTAAAATGTTCTTACTTCTTAAGGTTGCTGTAAAATAGCAGTAGGATTTATATAACTAAATTACAAGTAAATCCTCTAATGCTTGGGGAATGAGGGGTTCTGTTTAATTAAATATTGTTTTACTAAGTTATCACATAAACCATACATGGTTTTCAGCTTTAAAGTATCTGAAAATAAATTAAAAAATGAAATACAGTAAAAATAAAACCCAGAGTAGAACATAATTTCATTTTGATTCATTTGCAAGATCTCATGGCTTTCAGCATCATGGAAGAAACTGTTAGATATACCAACCTGAGAGTTATGGCATACAAACAAAACCATTTAGCTTTTTTGAATTTACCCACTGTATTACTGTAGACTGGTTTAAACAACAGGAATTTATTTCTAACAGTTAAGGAGGCTGGAAACTCCAACATGGAGTTGCTGATGAATGATTTGTTTGCCTTGTGAGGGCCTTCTTTCTGGCTTGTAGAAATGGAGGGGAGGTGAGCAGGGAGAGAGCAAGCTCTGGTCTCTCTTCCCTTTCTTATAAAATCACTAATTCTTACCATGGAGGGTCTACCTTCATCTAAGCCTACTTGCTTCCCAAAGATCCCACCTCCAAATACTATCACATTAGGGGTTAGTGCTTCAGCAAATAAATATTTGAGGGGGACACATTCAGTCCATAGCACCCACCTACTTCACAAAGGAGAAAATTTTAGCCCACAGAGAAAAAATTCACGAGCCTAGAATCACACATAATTATTGGCAGAACTCAGCTGTGCCCCAGTCTCCCAATTCTTAGTTGATAAAATCCTACAGTACTATCTCATTGCACACATTTCCCTTCCTTATTATGCAGTCACATGCTGCATAAGGATGTTTCCATCAGTGATGGTCCTTATATATGATGGTGACCTCTAAAGATGATAATGGAGCTGAAAAATTCCTACTGCATAGTAAAATCATAGATGCCGTAATGTCATAGAGCAACTCACGAATCACCTGTTTGGGGTGATGCTGGTGTACATAAACTTACTGCACTGCCAGTTGTATAGACGTATAACAAGTACAATTATGCACAGTATGCAATACTTAATCAAAAATAACTATGTTACTGGTTTCTGTATTTACTATTCTATATTCTTATTGATTATTTTAGAGTGCACTTCTTTTACTTATACAAAAAAAGTTAGTTATAAAACAGCCTCAGGCAGGTCCCTCAGGAGGAATTTCAGAAGAAGGCATTGCTCTCTTAGGGGACCACAGCTCCCTGTCTGTTATGGTCCCTGAAGACCTTCCAGTAGGAAAAGATGTGGAAGTGGAAGACAGTGATATTAATGATCCTGACTCTGTGTAGGTCTAGGTTAATATGTGTGTTTATGTTCTAGTTTTTAATAAAAAAAAGTTTAAAAGTAAATAACATTTTAAACAGAAAAAAGCTTATGGAATAAGGATACAAAGAAAGAAAATATTTTTGTGTAGCTATACAAATGTGTTTGTTTTAAGCTAAGTGTTACTACAAAAAAGTAAAAAAGTTAAAAAATACAAAGTTTATATAGTAAAAAAGTTAAAGTAAGCTAAGGTTTTTATTATTTTTTATTTTGAGACAGAGTGTTGCTTTGTCATCCAGAATGGAGTGCAGAGGCACAGTCATGGCTCATGGGAGCCTCTACTTTCCAGGCTCCAGAGAAATTTCCACCTCAGCCTTCTTAGTAGTCAGGACTATAGGCACAACCACCATACCTGGATAATTTTTATTTTTTTAATTTTGTAGAGATGTGGTCTTGCCATGTTTCCCAGGCTGGAGGTTAATTCATTACTGAAGAAGGAAAAATATTTTAAAAATAAGTTTAATGTAGCCCAAATCACCAGAAAAATGCAAATCAAAATCACCATGAGATACCACCTCACATCAATCAGAACGGCTATTATTAAAAAATCAAAAAACAACATACGCTGGTGAGGCTGCAGAGAAAAGGAAATGTTTATACATTGTTGGTGGAAAGGCGAATTAGTTTCATTACTCTGGAAAGCAGTTTGGAGATTTCTCAAAGAATTTTAAACAGAACTACCATTTGACCCAGCAAGCCCATTAGTGGGTATATATCCAAAATAAAATTAATTGTTTTGCCGAAAAGACACATATACCTGCAGGTTCACTGCAGCAGTATTCACGATAGCAAAGACATGAACTCTACCTAGGTACCCACTGAGGATGGATTGAAAGCAAATGTAGTACACATACACCATGGAATACTACACAGCCTTAAGAAAGAAAGAAATCGTGTCTGTTGCAGCAACATGGATGCAACTGCAGGCCATTATCCTAACCAAACTAACACAGAAACAGAAAACTGAATATTGCACGTTCTCCTTTATAAGTGGGAGCTAAATCTTGGGTTCAAATAGACATAAAGATTGGAAAAACAGACACTGGAGACTCAAAAGAAGAGCGAGAGGGAGAGGAACAAGGGTTGAGACACTTCCTATTGGGTACGATATTCACTATGTGGGTGATGGGATCAACAGAAGACCAAACCTTGGCATCACACAATATATAACCTGTAACAAACCTGCACAGGTATCCCTCAAATCTAACATAAAAATGAAAAATTTAAAAAAATAGATTCAAGAGAGCTATTGTATTTCCCAATTTTATAGTTGCTAATTGGATAGAAATTTGTTACACTATTTTAATGATATTTTATTTTTATTGCTTTTATATATTTTATGCTTATTACATTTATAGCTTTATCTTGTCTTTAATTAAAATTAATTAAAATTTGAGCAATAGCACTTATTATACATTATATATATATATATATACATATAGTTGCCAATCACTAGCATTATAACTAAGAAACTGAACTTTTTCTTACACAGATCTGATTGTATTATTTTTTATTAAATTTTAGCCCATATAGAAGACATATGGAACATGACAGTGCCATAGACTATGTCTCCTTCGTTTACTCATTGGACATATGCTTTACATACAAAAAGTTATTTTGATGCACCATATGCGATCCATATTTAAATGTGGAAATGGAGACTCACAGGAGATGTATCAAAATAGCACATGCAAACATTTACTATTTGTGCCAGTAAGTGGATCTTTAGCAGAAAACTCAACAACTACCATATGCAGCAGCTGTTATTCAGTGGACCAAAAATAACGGCCTGGAACAATGCAGGCTGCAGTTTCAGCATATTTAAACCCCGTCCACCTAGCGAATACTTATTTCTCAAAATTCATACAGATGCCTAAAACGCCTTTCATTTGCAATTAACTATTGTAATTGTTCTAACCCAGACATGTTATTTAGGGAGAAGCACACTGAAGAAGAAGTTTCCTGAGTTATCAGGTAATTGTGAGTGGGGGCAGGGGCGACAGAAAATAGACTGTCTATTCCTCGGGATAATTTTTGAAACTCAACACAAAATACCTTTTAATAAGTCTCTGGATGACAAATATGACTGAGACAATATCATGTACTACACAAGAATATAAACTAGTTTATTATAATTGGATACTTCTCTGAAATACCACAAAAGGGCTCTTTCCCATGTTCAATATTTTTATGTTCAGATGTTTTGGTCTGGTGAGATATTCAACATGAGCATGTGTTATTATTTGTTGGAATACAGTTAAAGCCAGACATGCTGGAAGTTAATTTCTAGTGCAGTGTCACAATGATGTAGAAAATGACGACCATTGTCATAGTGGTAGTGGGAAAAACAGTGCTCAGGAAACAGTCACTAGATTTGAACTCCAGGCCTAATACATGGTTATATGTAAGGCCCTTAGAAGGAATGATCACTTTTATCTCTTACAAAGTTTTATGGTAGTATCTACTTGTGATTATTTCAAAGGGTCATTGTGGGGCTGATAGAAAAATGTTGACTACTACCATTACTATCTGGCATCACTTATTTAATTCATACTCTGTTAGAAGTTATGACACTACTTCATATCCTTATGTTATTTAATCCTCAAACCTACAACATTGTTTATTTCTATGCAGCATCAACACACACACACACACACACACACACACACACACAGGATTTATAAGATATAATTTAAGGACCAACCAGTAAAAAATATTAATTGCAGAAACTAAAAAATATTAATTGCAGAAAAGATATAGACATTTAAAATTTAATTTGTGGAGAGTCAAACATTTGGACATTTTTCATGGGGTGTCCTAATTGACAAGACTTGTCCAGATGGAGAAACTTTAGTTGTCATCATCACTATGGAGCACTTTGTACTGAACACCTCCCAAGAGAGGAAAAATGGTGCAATATTCTTCCTTTACCCACTGGAAAAGTAATAATAACAATAAAAGTGGCAAAGACTGATCGAAAATAGTTTGTGCCAGGTACTAACCTAAGTATATTATGTGTATTAATTCCATCCTCATAAATACCCAGTCACCTAGCTACTTTTGAGTTTCCATTTTTGAAAGGAAGCAACTGAGGCTCAGGGAATTTAAATGTCTGAAACAAAGTGGAGGCTGGGCATGATGGCTCACATCTGTAATCCCAGTACTTTGGGGGACCAAGGCAGGAGGATCTGGCTTGAGGCCAAGAGTTCAAGACCAGCTGGGGCAACATGATGAAACCCTATCTCTACAAAAAAATACAGAAATTGGCCAGGCACGGTGGCGCAGTCCTATAGTCTCTGCTACTCAGGAGGCTGAAGCAAGAAGATCACTTGAGCCTCAAAGATGGAAGTTGCAATGAGCCAACACCAAGTCACTTCTTCCTGCAGCCTGTATATACATGTATATACATATATATACATTAATTGATAACATCCTCACATCAATCCTATATTGATGTCATTTAGTTCTCATTTTGCAGATGGGTGTAAAATACATTTGATTACTTTCAAGTAGGAAAAAGAAATAATTCACTGATTGTCCCCTTCTTTTCATTTGCCCAACAGAAGAATGCAGAAAATCAGGCTAAATAAAAACAAATCGTATATATTATTTACTGCAAATAAAACTGAATGGGAAAGTCAAGCAACACACTTTGGTGTGGCAATTATGAAAATGCAACCTTGCTGATTATAGTAATCCACATTTGGCCCCTCCCACATTCACAGCCGACATCCTCTCACCATGCTTAGCAAAGCCTGGACCAGACAGCATGTTAAGAGTCCACTATTACAAATAGTCAGGTATTGCCAGATTATTTTATGCAAAACATTAGAAATCTATACCAGAAATGAACAAATAACAAAACTCCCCTTAAGTGAAAACCTCTGCTTTCAACAGTGTTAACACCTCTGTTGAGAAGAATTAGCCATGACAAAGAATACAAATTTATACATATATATTTTTTAAATTATATATGCATGTTCTATATATGTGTATATATATTATATATGTTCTTTATACTACTATATATTACATATGTGTGTATATACGTGTGTGTGTGCACATATATATATTTGAGACAGTTTCAATCTATCCCCCCGGCTGGAGTGCAGTGACACAATCACAGCTCACTCCAGCCTCAACCTCTGGGCTCAAGCGATCCTCACACCTCAGCTTCCAGAATAGCTGGGACTATAGTTGCAAGTCACCAGCTTGGCTAATTTTTTCAAATTTTTTGTAGAGAAGAGGGTCTCACAATGTTGCCCAGACTGGTCTCCGACTCCTGACCTCAAGTGACCCTCCTGCCTTGACTTCCCAAAGTGCTGGGATTACAGGTGTCAGCCCCAGCATCTGGCTTATATTTCTTATTTCATAAGAAAGAAACTTTAAACATCAAAAAATTGGAAGGTAAATTAAACTGTAAATATAAAATATGAGAAACATTCATGGTCCCTCTACAAACAGGTAGCCCATGTTGATATTTTGGTGTATTTTGTTATTTTAGGTATAGAACATGATCTGTGCACAAAAATAAAAGAATAAAACATGAGAATTTGGGTTTATGTTGATTTAATCCTGTTCGGTAATGGAGAGAAGGATGTGTATGATTTCTTACAGGTAGGAAAAAGAAATATCTCGACCAATTGTCCCTTTCTTTTAATTTGTGCCACAGAACAATAGATATTTTTAACTAAAAATAAAAATTTTTATTGACATAATTCTCATAACACAAAATCACCCTTTCTAAGTTTACAATTCAGTAAAAAATATTTTTCAAACAGATACAATAACTTGATTATTTAACACCTTTTCATGTTGCTGTATTTTACAATATCAGTTTTAGTGATTTTATAGTTTCTATTGACAGCATTATAATAATTTATTTGTTTTCTAAAGATATTTAAGATGTGTCATGTTTTCACTATTACATGCAATATTTAAATGAATATCAGTGTAATGTTATCTTTCGTATTCATTTTTATTTCTGTATGATACATTTTACCACAAGGGCTTTGTGTCAAAAGGCATAAACATTTTCAACCTAAAGAAAAAACAAGTTAAAATCTTAGATTTTGTTTTCAAAATTCCCAAAAGCTTTTGGGAAAAATAAGAGTACTAAAAAAATACACACACACACACACACACATTTATAGATGGATAGAGGTTCATAATTGAAGCCGAACAGATGCTAAAAGTATGAATTGATGTTGATTATTTCATAGTATATAGAGGGGAGGTACCTCATAAAATCCAATAGTACCTTGGGATCAAGTATTTGATAAGACAGGATGTGAAGTCAGGAATATCTGAATGAATCTGAATTTTGGCTCTTCCCCTAACTAGTTAACTGATTGGAACACATTCCTTATTTGACTAAGTTCCAATTTCCTCATGTATAATACGTGCTATGGTTTGGATGTGGTTTGTGTCTGCCAAAACTCATGTTGAAATTCAATTGCCAATTTGCTGGTCTTGGGAGGTGGTGCCTTTCAGAAGTGATTAGGTCGTTACAATAGATTAATGTATTTTCCACAAGACAGGTTAGTTCTTGCAGGAATGAATTAGTTCCAGAGAAAGTGGGTTGTTAGGAAGTGGGTTGTTACACACCCCCCGTCTCCTTTTGCTCCTCCACTACATTGCGTGGCAGCACAAGGTCCCCACCAGAAGCCAAACAGATGTTGCTCCATGCTTCTTAGACTTCCTAGCCTTGAGAACTGTGACCCAAGTAGGTACCTTTTCTTTACAAATTACACAAACTCATGTATTCTCATATATTTTGTTACAGCAACACAAAATCAATATCAATATCAAACAAAGCCATTTCTAAAACATATTAAGCACTCTCAAGGTGGTATTTTTTTTTTACATTTTAGTAATAATTTTAGTAATAATCATTAGCACATTATTATTTAACTATATGCTTTCTAATATAAAGTTATATTCTGCAAGGATATATATATAGATCTCCTATATACATACATATATATAGGAGATATATGTATGTATATAGGAGATCTATATATATA